>OY747714.1:53177740-53325240 GCA_963556495.2 Valencia hispanica | reverse complement strand
GACACTGGTTTCGTCCTCCTATCACTTTTACTTTTTGACTTATCGGAACTTTATTCGATCCTCAGGTGGTGTTCATCCCTTAACCTAACCCTAACCCTAACCCTTACCCTAACCCTAACCCTACCCTTACCCTAACCCTACCCCTAACCCTTACCCTAACCCTACCCTACCCTACCCTAACCCTAACCCTACCCTAACCCTTACCCTAACCCCTTACCCTTACCCTAACCCCTAACCCTTACCCTAACCCTTACCCTTACCCTAACCCTACCCTACCCTAACCCTTACCCCCCTTACCCTACCCTACCCTAACCCTAACCCTTACCCTACCCTACCCTAACCCTACCCTACCCTAACCCTAACCCTAACCCTACCCTACCCTAGTCCATTCCTGTCAAAATTCCCTTCTTATACAAAGTCCATTCCTGTCAAAAAGTCCATTCTTATGCAAAGTCCATTCCTATCAGCAGTCCCTTCCTGTGTAAAGTCCCTTCCTATGCAAAAGTCCATTCCTATCAACAGTCCCTTCCTATGTAAAGTCCATTCCTGTTACAGGTCACTCATTTATTTTGATTATGCCTTGCCCTGATGCTTTTTACTAAACCTAAGGTCCGTGGAATATGTGCTTGACTTAGGATTAGGGAAAAAAGTCAGGGAAAGGCATGAAATTGAAGAAAGCGCCAACTAGTGGATGTCAAAATCTGAAAAAATGACTCAAGAAAAGTATACCAATCGACTCCAAATGGTCTGAAACGTGCTCATAACTACTTTTTGGACGAACGATATCGGACTCCGACACTTAGTGAATTTTCCACATCTCCCAGTCCCATAGAAACCAATGGGGCGACTTTGACGACTCGTAACTCCCGAACCGTACGTCGTAGAGACTTGCAACCAAGATCCGTCTGCCATAATTCGACCGTTCTGAGCAAGCCTGAAGTGTCCCCATGTCTCTACGACCTTCCGTTCTCGAGATACAGACCACCGGATGTCAAAAAGTGGGCGTATCTCAAGAACGGAAGCTCGTACGGTCAAACGGATGGAAGAAATCGAAAGCCAGACCCGTGGTACCGGGGGGTAGACGCTGGTCCCATGTCTCTATCACATTCAGATCAAAAGTTATAGCACTTCAAAGTTTGGTCAGGGGGGGGTACCACGACCTTATAAACCCCATATACCTATCTACATGTATGAAAAGTCCATTCCTGTCAAAATTCCATTCCTATCAGCAGTCCCTTCCTGTCAAAAGTCCATTTCTATGCAAAAACTACATTCCTATGCAAATTCCATGCCTGTCAAAATTCCATTCCTATGCAAACTCCATTCCTATCAGCAGTCCATTACTATGCAATGTCCATTTCTATGCAAAGTCCATTCCTATGCAAAGTCCATTCTTATACAAAGTCCCTTCCTATGCAAAGTCCATTCTCATACACAGTCACCCATCTATTCTATCTATGCCTTGCCCTGATGCTTTTTACTAAACCTAAGGTCCGTGGGGGGGCACTCAAACTCGCTTCCTATATGGACACAGAAGGATCACCATGAATCTCGCTTCCTATCTGGACACAGAAGCATCACAGACACCCTCTCTGGGCACGTTTGGAACCTGCGTGCCATCCCGCATTGATAGATAGGTCACACGGCCATGTTACCAGACATCGAAAAACAATGTTGAGTCTGGGAAGTCGCTCCGAATCATGCCATGTCGGGTGTCTACCAACCCGGCACGAGGCCCTGATTACAAATATCAAACATCTGGCTCCATCCAAGACTCCTATCTTCCATTTTGACCTTTTCGTTCGATCCTTTTTGGCCATTTTTGGAGTATCTCGGGAACCGTAAGTGCTATCGACACGGGGTCTTCGCCAGCGAGTCCGCCACCCCACAAAACCCCAGTGTAGACACTGGTTTCGTCCTCCTATCACTTTTACTTTTTGACTTATCGGAACTTTATTCGATCCTCAGGTGGTGTTCATCCCTTAACCTAACCCTAACCCTAACCCTTACCCTAACCCTAACCCTACCCTTACCCTAACCCTACCCCTAACCCTTACCCTAACCCTAACCCTACCCTACCCTAACCCTAACCCTACCCTTAACCCTTACCCTAACCCCTTACCCCTACCCTACCCTAACCCTACCCTAACCCTTACCCTTACCCTAACCCTACCCTACCCTAACCCTTACCCCCCTTACCCTACCCTACCCTAACCCTAACCCTTACCCTACCCTACCCTAACCCTACCCTACCCTAACCCTAACCCTAACCCTACCCTACCCTAGTCCATTCCTGTCAAAATTCCCTTCTTATACAAAGTCCATTCCTGTCAAAAAGTCCATTCTTATGCAAAGTCCATTCCTATCAGCAGTCCCTTCCTGTGTAAAGTCCCTTCCTATGCAAAAGTCCATTCCTATCAACAGTCCCTTCCTATGTAAAGTCCATTCCTGTTACAGGTCACTCATTTATTTTGATTATGCCTTGCCCTGATGCTTTTTACTAAACCTAAGGTCCGTGGAATATGTGCTTGACTTAGGATTAGGGAAAAAAGTCAGGGAAAGGCATGAAATTGAAGAAAGCGCCAACTAGTGGATGTCAAAATCTGAAAAAATGACTCAAGAAAAGTATACCAATCGACTCCAAATGGTCTGAAACGTGCTCATAACTACTTTTTGGACGAACGATATCGGACTCCGACACTTAGTGAATTTTCCACATCTCCCAGTCCCATAGAAACCAATGGGGCGACTTTGACGACTCGTAACTCCCGAACCGTACGTCGTAGAGACTTGCAACCAAGATCCGTCTGCCATAATTCGACCGTTCTGAGCAAGCCTGAAGTGTCCCCATGTCTCTACGACCTTCCGTTCTCGAGATACAGACCACCGGATGTCAAAAAGTGGGCGTATCTCAAGAACGGAAGCTCGTACGGTCAAACGGATGGAAGAAATCGAAAGCCAGACCCGTGGTACCGGGGGGTAGACGCTGGTCCCATGTCTCTATCACATTCAGATCAAAAGTTATAGCACTTCAAAGTTTGGTCAGGGGGGGGTACCACGACCTTATAAACCCCATATACCTATCTACATGTATGAAAAGTCCATTCCTGTCAAAATTCCATTCCTATCAGCAGTCCCTTCCTGTCAAAAGTCCATTTCTATGCAAAAACTACATTCCTATGCAAATTCCATGCCTGTCAAAATTCCATTCCTATGCAAACTCCATTCCTATCAGCAGTCCATTACTATGCAATGTCCATTTCTATGCAAAGTCCATTCCTATGCAAAGTCCATTCTTATACAAAGTCCCTTCCTATGCAAAGTCCATTCTCATACACAGTCACCCATCTATTCTATCTATGCCTTGCCCTGATGCTTTTTACTAAACCTAAGGTCCGTGGGGGGGCACTCAAACTCGCTTCCTATATGGACACAGAAGGATCACCATGAATCTCGCTTCCTATCTGGACACAGAAGCATCACAGACACCCTCTCTGGGCACGTTTGGAACCTGCGTGCCATCCCGCATTGATAGATAGGTCACACGGCCATGTTACCAGACATCGAAAAACAATGTTGAGTCTGGGAAGTCGCTCCGAATCATGCCATGTCGGGTGTCTACCAACCCGGCACGAGGCCCTGATTACAAATATCAAACATCTGGCTCCATCCAAGACTCCTATCTTCCATTTTGACCTTTTCGTTCGATCCTTTTTGGCCATTTTTGGAGTATCTCGGGAACCGTAAGTGCTATCGACACGGGGTCTTCGCCAGCGAGTCCGCCACCCCACAAAACCCCAGTGTAGACACTGGTTTCGTCCTCCTATCACTTTTACTTTTTGACTTATCGGAACTTTATTCGATCCTCAGGTGGTGTTCATCCCTTAACCTAACCCTAACCCTAACCCTTACCCTAACCCTAACCCTACCCTTACCCTAACCCTACCCCTAACCCTTACCCTAACCCTACCCTACCCTACCCTAACCCTAACCCTACCCTAACCCTTACCCTAACCCCTTACCCTTACCCTAACCCCTAACCCTTACCCTAACCCTTACCCTTACCCTAACCCTACCCTACCCTAACCCTTACCCCCCTTACCCTACCCTACCCTAACCCTAACCCTTACCCTACCCTACCCTAACCCTACCCTACCCTAACCCTAACCCTAACCCTACCCTACCCTAGTCCATTCCTGTCAAAATTCCCTTCTTATACAAAGTCCATTCCTGTCAAAAAGTCCATTCTTATGCAAAGTCCATTCCTATCAGCAGTCCCTTCCTGTGTAAAGTCCCTTCCTATGCAAAAGTCCATTCCTATCAACAGTCCCTTCCTATGTAAAGTCCATTCCTGTTACAGGTCACTCATTTATTTTGATTATGCCTTGCCCTGATGCTTTTTACTAAACCTAAGGTCCGTGGAATATGTGCTTGACTTAGGATTAGGGAAAAAAGTCAGGGAAAGGCATGAAATTGAAGAAAGCGCCAACTAGTGGATGTCAAAATCTGAAAAAATGACTCAAGAAAAGTATACCAATCGACTCCAAATGGTCTGAAACGTGCTCATAACTACTTTTTGGACGAACGATATCGGACTCCGACACTTAGTGAATTTTCCACATCTCCCAGTCCCATAGAAACCAATGGGGCGACTTTGACGACTCGTAACTCCCGAACCGTACGTCGTAGAGACTTGCAACCAAGATCCGTCTGCCATAATTCGACCGTTCTGAGCAAGCCTGAAGTGTCCCCATGTCTCTACGACCTTCCGTTCTCGAGATACAGACCACCGGATGTCAAAAAGTGGGCGTATCTCAAGAACGGAAGCTCGTACGGTCAAACGGATGGAAGAAATCGAAAGCCAGACCCGTGGTACCGGGGGGTAGACGCTGGTCCCATGTCTCTATCACATTCAGATCAAAAGTTATAGCACTTCAAAGTTTGGTCAGGGGGGGGTACCACGACCTTATAAACCCCATATACCTATCTACATGTATGAAAAGTCCATTCCTGTCAAAATTCCATTCCTATCAGCAGTCCCTTCCTGTCAAAAGTCCATTTCTATGCAAAAACTACATTCCTATGCAAATTCCATGCCTGTCAAAATTCCATTCCTATGCAAACTCCATTCCTATCAGCAGTCCATTACTATGCAATGTCCATTTCTATGCAAAGTCCATTCCTATGCAAAGTCCATTCTTATACAAAGTCCCTTCCTATGCAAAGTCCATTCTCATACACAGTCACCCATCTATTCTATCTATGCCTTGCCCTGATGCTTTTTACTAAACCTAAGGTCCGTGGGGGGGCACTCAAACTCGCTTCCTATATGGACACAGAAGGATCACCATGAATCTCGCTTCCTATCTGGACACAGAAGCATCACAGACACCCTCTCTGGGCACGTTTGGAACCTGCGTGCCATCCCGCATTGATAGATAGGTCACACGGCCATGTTACCAGACATCGAAAAACAATGTTGAGTCTGGGAAGTCGCTCCGAATCATGCCATGTCGGGTGTCTACCAACCCGGCACGAGGCCCTGATTACAAATATCAAACATCTGGCTCCATCCAAGACTCCTATCTTCCATTTTGACCTTTTCGTTCGATCCTTTTTGGCCATTTTTGGAGTATCTCGGGAACCGTAAGTGCTATCGACACGGGGTCTTCGCCAGCGAGTCCGCCACCCCACAAAACCCCAGTGTAGACACTGGTTTCGTCCTCCTATCACTTTTACTTTTTGACTTATCGGAACTTTATTCGATCCTCAGGTGGTGTTCATCCCTTAACCTAACCCTAACCCTAACCCTTACCCTAACCCTAACCCTACCCTTACCCTAACCCTACCCCTAACCCTTACCCTAACCCTACCCTACCCTACCCTAACCCTAACCCTACCCTAACCCTTACCCTAACCCCTTACCCTTACCCTAACCCCTAACCCTTACCCTAACCCTTACCCTTACCCTAACCCTACCCTACCCTAACCCTTACCCCCCTTACCCTACCCTACCCTAACCCTAACCCTTACCCTACCCTACCCTAACCCTACCCTACCCTAACCCTAACCCTAACCCTACCCTACCCTAGTCCATTCCTGTCAAAATTCCCTTCTTATACAAAGTCCATTCCTGTCAAAAAGTCCATTCTTATGCAAAGTCCATTCCTATCAGCAGTCCCTTCCTGTGTAAAGTCCCTTCCTATGCAAAAGTCCATTCCTATCAACAGTCCCTTCCTATGTAAAGTCCATTCCTGTTACAGGTCACTCATTTATTTTGATTATGCCTTGCCCTGATGCTTTTTACTAAACCTAAGGTCCGTGGAATATGTGCTTGACTTAGGATTAGGGAAAAAAGTCAGGGAAAGGCATGAAATTGAAGAAAGCGCCAACTAGTGGATGTCAAAATCTGAAAAAATGACTCAAGAAAAGTATACCAATCGACTCCAAATGGTCTGAAACGTGCTCATAACTACTTTTTGGACGAACGATATCGGACTCCGACACTTAGTGAATTTTCCACATCTCCCAGTCCCATAGAAACCAATGGGGCGACTTTGACGACTCGTAACTCCCGAACCGTACGTCGTAGAGACTTGCAACCAAGATCCGTCTGCCATAATTCGACCGTTCTGAGCAAGCCTGAAGTGTCCCCATGTCTCTACGACCTTCCGTTCTCGAGATACAGACCACCGGATGTCAAAAAGTGGGCGTATCTCAAGAACGGAAGCTCGTACGGTCAAACGGATGGAAGAAATCGAAAGCCAGACCCGTGGTACCGGGGGGTAGACGCTGGTCCCATGTCTCTATCACATTCAGATCAAAAGTTATAGCACTTCAAAGTTTGGTCAGGGGGGGGTACCACGACCTTATAAACCCCATATACCTATCTACATGTATGAAAAGTCCATTCCTGTCAAAATTCCATTCCTATCAGCAGTCCCTTCCTGTCAAAAGTCCATTTCTATGCAAAAACTACATTCCTATGCAAATTCCATGCCTGTCAAAATTCCATTCCTATGCAAACTCCATTCCTATCAGCAGTCCATTACTATGCAATGTCCATTTCTATGCAAAGTCCATTCCTATGCAAAGTCCATTCTTATACAAAGTCCCTTCCTATGCAAAGTCCATTCTCATACACAGTCACCCATCTATTCTATCTATGCCTTGCCCTGATGCTTTTTACTAAACCTAAGGTCCGTGGGGGGGCACTCAAACTCGCTTCCTATATGGACACAGAAGGATCACCATGAATCTCGCTTCCTATCTGGACACAGAAGCATCACAGACACCCTCTCTGGGCACGTTTGGAACCTGCGTGCCATCCCGCATTGATAGATAGGTCACACGGCCATGTTACCAGACATCGAAAAACAATGTTGAGTCTGGGAAGTCGCTCCGAATCATGCCATGTCGGGTGTCTACCAACCCGGCACGAGGCCCTGATTACAAATATCAAACATCTGGCTCCATCCAAGACTCCTATCTTCCATTTTGACCTTTTCGTTCGATCCTTTTTGGCCATTTTTGGAGTATCTCGGGAACCGTAAGTGCTATCGACACGGGGTCTTCGCCAGCGAGTCCGCCACCCCACAAAACCCCAGTGTAGACACTGGTTTCGTCCTCCTATCACTTTTACTTTTTGACTTATCGGAACTTTATTCGATCCTCAGGTGGTGTTCATCCCTTAACCTAACCCTAACCCTAACCCTACCCTAACCCTACCCTACCCTACCCTAACCCTAACCCTAACCCTAACCCTAACCCTAACCCTAACCCTAACCCTAACCCTAACCCTAACCCTAACCCTAACCCTAACCCTAACCCTAACCCTAACCCTAACCCTAACCCTAACCCTAACCCTAACCCTAACCCTACTCAAGAAAAGTATACCAATCGACTCCAAATGGTCTGAAACGTGCTCATAACTACTTTTTGGACGAACGATATCGGACTCCGACACTTAGTGAATTTTCCACATCTCCCAGTCCCATAGAAACCAATGGGGCGACTTTGACGACTCGTAACTCCCGAACCGTACGTCGTAGAGACTTGCAACCAAGATCCGTCTGCCATAATTCGACCGTTCTGAGCAAGCCTGAAGTGTCCCCATGTCTCTACGACCTTCCGTTCTCGAGATACAGACCACCGGATGTCAAAAAGTGGGCGTATCTCAAGAACGGAAGCTCGTACGGTCAAACGGATGGAAGAAATCGAAAGCCAGACCCGTGGTACCGGGGGGTAGACGCTGGTCCCATGTCTCTATCACATTCAGATCAAAAGTTATAGCACTTCAAAGTTTGGTCAGGGGGGGGTACCACGACCTTATAAACCCCATATACCTATCTACATGTATGAAAAGTCCATTCCTGTCAAAATTCCATTCCTATCAGCAGTCCCTTCCTGTCAAAAGTCCATTTCTATGCAAAAACTACATTCCTATGCAAATTCCATGCCTGTCAAAATTCCATTCCTATGCAAACTCCATTCCTATCAGCAGTCCATTACTATGCAATGTCCATTTCTATGCAAAGTCCATTCCTATGCAAAGTCCATTCTTATACAAAGTCCCTTCCTATGCAAAGTCCATTCTCATACACAGTCACCCATCTATTCTATCTATGCCTTGCCCTGATGCTTTTTACTAAACCTAAGGTCCGTGGGGGGGCACTCAAACTCGCTTCCTATATGGACACAGAAGGATCACCATGAATCTCGCTTCCTATCTGGACACAGAAGCATCACAGACACCCTCTCTGGGCACGTTTGGAACCTGCGTGCCATCCCGCATTGATAGATAGGTCACACGGCCATGTTACCAGACATCGAAAAACAATGTTGAGTCTGGGAAGTCGCTCCGAATCATGCCATGTCGGGTGTCTACCAACCCGGCACGAGGCCCTGATTACAAATATCAAACATCTGGCTCCATCCAAGACTCCTATCTTCCATTTTGACCTTTTCGTTCGATCCTTTTTGGCCATTTTTGGAGTATCTCGGGAACCGTAAGTGCTATCGACACGGGGTCTTCGCCAGCGAGTCCGCCACCCCACAAAACCCCAGTGTAGACACTGGTTTCGTCCTCCTATCACTTTTACTTTTTGACTTATCGGAACTTTATTCGATCCTCAGGTGGTGTTCATCCCTTAACCTAACCCTAACCCTAACCCTTACCCTAACCCTAACCCTACCCTTACCCTAACCCTACCCCTAACCCTTACCCTAACCCTACCCTACCCTACCCTAACCCTAACCCTACCCTAACCCTTACCCTAACCCCTTACCCTTACCCTAACCCCTAACCCTTACCCTAACCCTTACCCTTACCCTAACCCTACCCTACCCTAACCCTTACCCCCCTTACCCTACCCTACCCTAACCCTAACCCTTACCCTACCCTACCCTAACCCTACCCTACCCTAACCCTAACCCTAACCCTACCCTACCCTAGTCCATTCCTGTCAAAATTCCCTTCTTATACAAAGTCCATTCCTGTCAAAAAGTCCATTCTTATGCAAAGTCCATTCCTATCAGCAGTCCCTTCCTGTGTAAAGTCCCTTCCTATGCAAAAGTCCATTCCTATCAACAGTCCCTTCCTATGTAAAGTCCATTCCTGTTACAGGTCACTCATTTATTTTGATTATGCCTTGCCCTGATGCTTTTTACTAAACCTAAGGTCCGTGGAATATGTGCTTGACTTAGGATTAGGGAAAAAAGTCAGGGAAAGGCATGAAATTGAAGAAAGCGCCAACTAGTGGATGTCAAAATCTGAAAAAATGACTCAAGAAAAGTATACCAATCGACTCCAAATGGTCTGAAACGTGCTCATAACTACTTTTTGGACGAACGATATCGGACTCCGACACTTAGTGAATTTTCCACATCTCCCAGTCCCATAGAAACCAATGGGGCGACTTTGACGACTCGTAACTCCCGAACCGTACGTCGTAGAGACTTGCAACCAAGATCCGTCTGCCATAATTCGACCGTTCTGAGCAAGCCTGAAGTGTCCCCATGTCTCTACGACCTTCCGTTCTCGAGATACAGACCACCGGATGTCAAAAAGTGGGCGTATCTCAAGAACGGAAGCTCGTACGGTCAAACGGATGGAAGAAATCGAAAGCCAGACCCGTGGTACCGGGGGGTAGACGCTGGTCCCATGTCTCTATCACATTCAGATCAAAAGTTATAGCACTTCAAAGTTTGGTCAGGGGGGGGTACCACGACCTTATAAACCCCATATACCTATCTACATGTATGAAAAGTCCATTCCTGTCAAAATTCCATTCCTATCAGCAGTCCCTTCCTGTCAAAAGTCCATTTCTATGCAAAAACTACATTCCTATGCAAATTCCATGCCTGTCAAAATTCCATTCCTATGCAAACTCCATTCCTATCAGCAGTCCATTACTATGCAATGTCCATTTCTATGCAAAGTCCATTCCTATGCAAAGTCCATTCTTATACAAAGTCCCTTCCTATGCAAAGTCCATTCTCATACACAGTCACCCATCTATTCTATCTATGCCTTGCCCTGATGCTTTTTACTAAACCTAAGGTCCGTGGGGGGGCACTCAAACTCGCTTCCTATATGGACACAGAAGGATCACCATGAATCTCGCTTCCTATCTGGACACAGAAGCATCACAGACACCCTCTCTGGGCACGTTTGGAACCTGCGTGCCATCCCGCATTGATAGATAGGTCACACGGCCATGTTACCAGACATCGAAAAACAATGTTGAGTCTGGGAAGTCGCTCCGAATCATGCCATGTCGGGTGTCTACCAACCCGGCACGAGGCCCTGATTACAAATATCAAACATCTGGCTCCATCCAAGACTCCTATCTTCCATTTTGACCTTTTCGTTCGATCCTTTTTGGCCATTTTTGGAGTATCTCGGGAACCGTAAGTGCTATCGACACGGGGTCTTCGCCAGCGAGTCCGCCACCCCACAAAACCCCAGTGTAGACACTGGTTTCGTCCTCCTATCACTTTTACTTTTTGACTTATCGGAACTTTATTCGATCCTCAGGTGGTGTTCATCCCTTAACCTAACCCTAACCCTAACCCTTACCCTAACCCTAACCCTACCCTTACCCTAACCCTACCCCTAACCCTTACCCTAACCCTACCCTACCCTACCCTAACCCTAACCCTACCCTAACCCTTACCCTAACCCCTTACCCTTACCCTAACCCCTAACCCTTACCCTAACCCTTACCCTTACCCTAACCCTACCCTACCCTAACCCTTACCCCCCTTACCCTACCCTACCCTAACCCTAACCCTTACCCTACCCTACCCTAACCCTACCCTACCCTAACCCTAACCCTAACCCTACCCTACCCTAGTCCATTCCTGTCAAAATTCCCTTCTTATACAAAGTCCATTCCTGTCAAAAAGTCCATTCTTATGCAAAGTCCATTCCTATCAGCAGTCCCTTCCTGTGTAAAGTCCCTTCCTATGCAAAAGTCCATTCCTATCAACAGTCCCTTCCTATGTAAAGTCCATTCCTGTTACAGGTCACTCATTTATTTTGATTATGCCTTGCCCTGATGCTTTTTACTAAACCTAAGGTCCGTGGAATATGTGCTTGACTTAGGATTAGGGAAAAAAGTCAGGGAAAGGCATGAAATTGAAGAAAGCGCCAACTAGTGGATGTCAAAATCTGAAAAAATGACTCAAGAAAAGTATACCAATCGACTCCAAATGGTCTGAAACGTGCTCATAACTACTTTTTGGACGAACGATATCGGACTCCGACACTTAGTGAATTTTCCACATCTCCCAGTCCCATAGAAACCAATGGGGCGACTTTGACGACTCGTAACTCCCGAACCGTACGTCGTAGAGACTTGCAACCAAGATCCGTCTGCCATAATTCGACCGTTCTGAGCAAGCCTGAAGTGTCCCCATGTCTCTACGACCTTCCGTTCTCGAGATACAGACCACCGGATGTCAAAAAGTGGGCGTATCTCAAGAACGGAAGCTCGTACGGTCAAACGGATGGAAGAAATCGAAAGCCAGACCCGTGGTACCGGGGGGTAGACGCTGGTCCCATGTCTCTATCACATTCAGATCAAAAGTTATAGCACTTCAAAGTTTGGTCAGGGGGGGGTACCACGACCTTATAAACCCCATATACCTATCTACATGTATGAAAAGTCCATTCCTGTCAAAATTCCATTCCTATCAGCAGTCCCTTCCTGTCAAAAGTCCATTTCTATGCAAAAACTACATTCCTATGCAAATTCCATGCCTGTCAAAATTCCATTCCTATGCAAACTCCATTCCTATCAGCAGTCCATTACTATGCAATGTCCATTTCTATGCAAAGTCCATTCCTATGCAAAGTCCATTCTTATACAAAGTCCCTTCCTATGCAAAGTCCATTCTCATACACAGTCACCCATCTATTCTATCTATGCCTTGCCCTGATGCTTTTTACTAAACCTAAGGTCCGTGGGGGGGCACTCAAACTCGCTTCCTATATGGACACAGAAGGATCACCATGAATCTCGCTTCCTATCTGGACACAGAAGCATCACAGACACCCTCTCTGGGCACGTTTGGAACCTGCGTGCCATCCCGCATTGATAGATAGGTCACACGGCCATGTTACCAGACATCGAAAAACAATGTTGAGTCTGGGAAGTCGCTCCGAATCATGCCATGTCGGGTGTCTACCAACCCGGCACGAGGCCCTGATTACAAATATCAAACATCTGGCTCCATCCAAGACTCCTATCTTCCATTTTGACCTTTTCGTTCGATCCTTTTTGGCCATTTTTGGAGTATCTCGGGAACCGTAAGTGCTATCGACACGGGGTCTTCGCCAGCGAGTCCGCCACCCCACAAAACCCCAGTGTAGACACTGGTTTCGTCCTCCTATCACTTTTACTTTTTGACTTATCGGAACTTTATTCGATCCTCAGGTGGTGTTCATCCCTTAACCTAACCCTAACCCCTAACCCTAACCCTAACCCTAACCCTTACCCTACCCTAACCCCTAACCCTTACCCTTACCCTAACCCTAACCCTAACCCTAACCCTACCCCTAACCCCCTAACCCTAACCCTAGCCCTACTAACCCTAACCCTACCCTACCCTAACCCTAACCCTAACCCTACCCTACCCTAGTCCATTCCTGTCAAAATTCCCTTCTTATACAAAGTCCATTCCTGTCAAAAAGTCCATTCTTATGCAAAGTCCATTCCTATCAGCAGTCCCTTCCTGTGTAAAGTCCCTTCCTATGCAAAAGTCCATTCCTATCAACAGTCCCTTCCTATGTAAAGTCCATTCCTGTTACAGGTCACTCATTTATTTTGATTATGCCTTGCCCTGATGCTTTTTACTAAACCTAAGGTCCGTGGAATATGTGCTTGACTTAGGATTAGGGAAAAAAGTCAGGGAAAGGCATGAAATTGAAGAAAGCGCCAACTAGTGGATGTCAAAATCTGAAAAAATGACTCAAGAAAAGTATACCAATCGACTCCAAATGGTCTGAAACGTGCTCATAACTACTTTTTGGACGAACGATATCGGACTCCGACACTTAGTGAATTTTCCACATCTCCCAGTCCCATAGAAACCAATGGGGCGACTTTGACGACTCGTAACTCCCGAACCGTACGTCGTAGAGACTTGCAACCAAGATCCGTCTGCCATAATTCGACCGTTCTGAGCAAGCCTGAAGTGTCCCCATGTCTCTACGACCTTCCGTTCTCGAGATACAGACCACCGGATGTCAAAAAGTGGGCGTATCTCAAGAACGGAAGCTCGTACGGTCAAACGGATGGAAGAAATCGAAAGCCAGACCCGTGGTACCGGGGGGTAGACGCTGGTCCCATGTCTCTATCACATTCAGATCAAAAGTTATAGCACTTCAAAGTTTGGTCAGGGGGGGGTACCACGACCTTATAAACCCCATATACCTATCTACATGTATGAAAAGTCCATTCCTGTCAAAATTCCATTCCTATCAGCAGTCCCTTCCTGTCAAAAGTCCATTTCTATGCAAAAACTACATTCCTATGCAAATTCCATGCCTGTCAAAATTCCATTCCTATGCAAACTCCATTCCTATCAGCAGTCCATTACTATGCAATGTCCATTTCTATGCAAAGTCCATTCCTATGCAAAGTCCATTCTTATACAAAGTCCCTTCCTATGCAAAGTCCATTCTCATACACAGTCACCCATCTATTCTATCTATGCCTTGCCCTGATGCTTTTTACTAAACCTAAGGTCCGTGGGGGGGCACTCAAACTCGCTTCCTATATGGACACAGAAGGATCACCATGAATCTCGCTTCCTATCTGGACACAGAAGCATCACAGACACCCTCTCTGGGCACGTTTGGAACCTGCGTGCCATCCCGCATTGATAGATAGGTCACACGGCCATGTTACCAGACATCGAAAAACAATGTTGAGTCTGGGAAGTCGCTCCGAATCATGCCATGTCGGGTGTCTACCAACCCGGCACGAGGCCCTGATTACAAATATCAAACATCTGGCTCCATCCAAGACTCCTATCTTCCATTTTGACCTTTTCGTTCGATCCTTTTTGGCCATTTTTGGAGTATCTCGGGAACCGTAAGTGCTATCGACACGGGGTCTTCGCCAGCGAGTCCGCCACCCCACAAAACCCCAGTGTAGACACTGGTTTCGTCCTCCTATCACTTTTACTTTTTGACTTATCGGAACTTTATTCGATCCTCAGGTGGTGTTCATCCCTTAACCTTACCCTAACCCTAACCCCTACCCTAACCCCTAACCCTAACCCTACCTTACCCTAACCCTAACCCTAACCCCCTAACCCTACCCTACCCTAACCCTAACCCTACCCTAACCCCTAACCCTACCCTAACCCTAACCCTAACCCTACCCTAACCCTACCCTACCCTAACCCTACCCCTAACCCCTAACCCTTACCCCTAACCCTCACCCTAACCCTACCCCCTAACCCTACCCTACCCTACCCTAACCCTAACCCTAACCCTACCCTACCCTAACCCTAACCCTAACCCCCTAACCCTAACCCTAACCCTAACCCTAACCCTAACCCTACCCTAACCCTACCCCCTAACCCTAACCCTAACCCTAACCCTAACCCTCTACCCTAACCCTAACCCTACCCTACCCTTACCCTTACCCTAATTAGGGTCAACCCTAACCACCCATCCCAAATGTGGAAGCAGTCGTTTTAAAAATTCCCTGTTGGTCATAGGGCTTCAAAAACCATTCCATCGGATACGGCTCTTCCCACCGATCGATTTGATACCATTTTTATATAAATCGGACTCCATGCAATTTTGGGAAAATCCACCAGGGGGAGCTTCATTCCAGATTACGATTCCAGATTCCAAATCCAATACATTCCTATGGGGAAAAAATTATTTTGTCGTAGAAACTTGGGGGTAATTGCGAACTGATAAGCATGCCTTAAGATACCCACGAATAAATTTTGGGGTCTCTAGCTCATTGGGAACCCCCACAAATGGACATTAAAAATCCCATTCCAAATTCCAAATCCCATACATTCCTATGGGGCCAAATCTGGAACTTTGTCGTAGAAACTTGGGGGTAATTGGAGACTCATAAGCATGCCTTAACATAGACACACATCAATTTTGGGGACTCTAGCTCAATGGGAACCCCCAAAAAAGGACACTCAAATTCCAATTCCAAATTCCAAATCCCATACATTCCTATGGGGCCAAATCTGGAACTTTGTCGTAGAAACATGGGGGTAATTTCAGCCTCATAAGCATGCCTTAAGATACCCACAAATAAATTTTGGGGACTCTAGCTCCTTGGGAACCCCCACAAATGGACATTAAAATTCCCATTCCAAATTCCAAATCCCATACATTCCTATGGGGCCAAATCTGGAACTTTGTCGTAGAAACTTGGGGGTAATTGGAGACTCATAAGCATGCCTTAACATAGCCACTCAACAATTTTGGGGACTCTAGCTCAATGGGAACCCCCCAAAAAGGACACTCAAATTCCCATTCCAAATTCCAAATCCCATACATTCCTATGGGGCCAAATCTGGAACTTTGTCGTAGAAACTTGGGGGTAATTGGAGACTCATAAGCATGCCTTAACATAGACACACATCAAATTTGGGGACTCTAGCTCAATGGGAACCCCCAAAAAAGGACACTCAAATTCCAATTCCAAATTCCAAATCCCATACATTCCTATGGGGCCAAATCTGGAACTTTGTCGTAGAAACATGGGGGTAATTTCAGCCTCATAAGCATGCCTTAAGATACCCACAAATAAATTTTGGGGACTCTAGCTCCTTGGGAACCCCCACAAATGGACATTAAAATTCCCATTCCAAATTCCAAATCCCATACATTCCTATGGGGCCAAATCTGGAACTTTCTCGTAGAAACATGGGGGTAATTTCAGCCTCATAAGCATGCCTTAAGATACCCACAAATACATTTTGGGGACTCTAGCTCCTTGGGAACCCCCACAAATGGACATTAAAATTCCCATTCCAAATTCCAAATCCCATACATTCCTATGGGGCCAGATCTGGAACTTTGTCGTAGAAACATGGGGGTAATTTGAGCCTCATAAGCATGCCTAAAGACACCCTCAAATAAATTTTGGGGACTCTAGCTCATTGGGATCCCGCACAAATGGACTTAAAAATTCCCATTCCAAATTCCGAATCCCATACATTCCTATGGGGGAAAATTTTATTTTGTCGTAGAAACTTGGGGGTAATTGCGAACTGAAAAGCATGCCTTAAGATACCCACAAATAAATTTTGGGGACTCTAGCTGATTGGGAAGGCCCACAAATGGACATTAAAATTCCCATTCCAAATTCCAAATCCAATACATTCCTATGGGGCAAAAAAATTGTTTTGTCGTAGAAACTTGGGGATAATTGGAGACTCATAAGCGTGCCTTAACATAGCCACTCATCAATTTTGGGGACTCTAGCTCATTGGGATCCCGCACAAATGGACTTAAAAATTCCCATTCCAAATTCCAAATCCCATGCATTCCTATGGGGAAAAAATTATTTTGTCGTAGAAACTTGGGGGTAATTGCGAACTGATAAACATGCCTTAAGATACCCACAAATAAATTTTGGGGACTCAAGCTCATTGGGAACCCCCACAAATGGACATTAAAATTCCAATTCCAAATTCCAAATCCAATACATTCCTATGGGGCAAAAAAATTGTTTTGTCGTAGAAACTTGGGGATAATTTGAGCCTCATAAGCATGCCTTAAGATACCCACAAATAAATTTTGGGGACTCTAGCTCATTGAGATCCCGCACAAATGGACATTAAAATTCCCATTCCAAATTCCAAATCCAATACATTCCTATGGGGCAAAAAAATTGTTTTGTCGTAGAAACTTGGGGATAATTGGAGACTCATAAGCTTTCCTTAACATAGCCACACATCAATTTTGGGGACTCTAGCTCAATGGGAAATCGCACAAATGGACTTAAAAATTCCCATTCCAAATTCCAAATCCCATACATTCCTATGGGAAAAAAAATTATTTTGTCGTAGAAACTTGGAGGTAATTGCGAACTGATAAGCATGCCTTAAGATACCCACAAATAAATTTTGGGGACTCTAGCTCATTGGGAAGGCCCACAAATGGACATTAAAATTCCCATTCCAAATTCCAAATCCCATACATTCCTATGGGGCCAAATCTGGAACTTTGTCGTAGAAACTTGGGGGAAATTGGAGACTCATAAGCATGCCTTAAGATACCCACAAATAAATTTTGGGGACTCTAGCTCATTGGCAAGGCCCACAAATGGACATTAAAATTCCCATTCCAAATTCCAAATCCCATACATTCCTATGGGGCCAGATCTGGAACTTTGTCGTAGAAACATGGGGGTAATTTGAGCCTCATAAGCATGCCTAAAGATACCCTCAAATAAATTTTGGGGACTCTAGCTCATTGAGATCCCGCAAAAATTGACTTAAAAACTCCCATTCCAAATTCCAAATCCCATGCATTCCTATGGGGAAAAAATTTATTTTGTCGTAGAAACTTGGGGGTAATTGCGAACTGAAAAGCATGCCTTAAGATACCCACAAATAAATTTTGGGGACTCTAGCTGATTGGGAAGGCCCACAAATGGACATTAAAATTCCAATTCCAAATTCCAAATCCCATACATTCCTATGGGGCCAAATCTGGAACTTTGTCGTAGAAACATGGGGGTAATTTCAGCCTCATAAGCATGCCCTAAGATACCCACAAATAAATTTTGGGGACTCTAGCTCATTGGGATCCCGCACAAATGGACTTAAAAATTCCCATTCCAAATTCCAAATCCCATGCATTCCTATGGGGGAAAAATTTATTTTGTCGTAGAAACTTGGGGGTAATTGCGAACTGATAAACATGCCTTAAGATACCCACAAATAAATTTTGGGGACTCTAGCTCATTGAGATCCCGCACAAATGGACATTAAAATTCCCATTCCAAATTCCAAATCCCATACATTCCTAAGGGGCAAAAAAATTATTTTGTCGTAGAAACTTGGGGATAATTGGAGACTCATAAGCTTTCCTTAACATAGCCACACATCAATTTTGGGGACTCTAGCTCAATGGGAAACCGCACAAATGGACTTAAAAATTCCCATTCCAAATTCCAAATCCCATGCATTCCTATGGGGCCAAATCTGGAACTTTGTCGAAGAAACTTGGGGGAAATTGGAGACTCATAAGCATGCCTTAACATAGCCACACATCAATTTTGGGGACTCTAGCTCATTGGGAACCCCCACAAATGGACATTAAAATTCCCATTCCAAATTCCAAATCCCATACATTCCTATGGGGCCAGATCTGGAACTTTGTCGTAGAAACATGGGGGTAATTTGAGCCTCATAAACATGCCTAAAGACACCCTCAAATAAATTTTGGGGACTCTAGCTCATTGGGATCCCGCACAAATGGACTTAAAAATTCCCATTCCAAATTCCGAATCCCATACATTCCTATGGGGGAAAATTTTATTTTGTCGTAGAAACTTGGGGGTAATTGCGAACTGAAAAGCATGCCTTAAGATACCCACAAATAAATTTTGGGGACTTTAGCTGATTGGGAAGGCCCACAAATGGACATTAAAATTCCCATTCCAAATTCCAAATCCCATACATTCCTATGGGGCCAAATCTGGAACTTTGTCGTAGAAACTTGGGGGGAATTGGAGACTCATAAGCATGCCTTAAGATACCCACAAATAAATTTTGGGGACTCTAGCTCATTGGCAAGGCCCACAAATGGACATTAAAATTCCCATTCCAAATTCCAAATCCCATACATTCCTATGGGGCCAAATCTGGAACTTTGTCGAAGAAACATGGGGGTAATTGGAGACTCATAAGCATGCCTTAACATAGCCACACATCAATTTTGGGGACTCTAGCTCATTGGGAACCCCCACAAATGGACATTAAAATTCCCATTCCAAATTCCAAATCCCATACATTCCTATGGGGCCAAATCTGGAACTTTGTCGAAGAAACTTGGGGGAAATTGGAGACTCATGAGCATGCCTTAACATAGCCACACATCAATTTTGGGGACTCTAGCTCATTGGGAACCCCCACAAATGGACATTAAAATTCCCATTCCAAATTCCAAATCCCATACATTCCTATGGGGCCAAATCTGGAACTTTGTCGTAGAAACTTGGGGGTAATTGGAGACTCATAAGCGTGCCTTAACATAGCCACTCATCAATTTTGGGGACTCTAGCTCATTGGGATCCCGCACAAATGGACTTAAAAATTCCCATTCCAAATTCCAAATCCCATGCATTCCTATGGGGGAAAAATTTATTTTGTCGTAGAAACTTGGGGGTAATTGCGAACTGATAAACATGCCTTAAGATACCCACAAATACATTTTGGGGACTCTAGCTCATTGAGATCCCGCACAAATGGACATTAAAATTCCCACTCCAAATTCCAAATCCAATACATTCCTATGGGGCAAAAAAATTATTTTGTCGTAGAAACTTGGGGATAATTGGAGACTCATAAGCTTTCCTTAACATAGCCACACATCAATTTTGGGGACTCTAGCTCAATGGGAAACCGCACAAATGGACTTAAAAATTCCCATTCCAAATTCCAAATCCCATGCATTCCTATAGGGCCAAATCTGGAACTTTGTCGAAGAAACTTGGGGGAAATTGGAGACTCATAAGCATGCCTTAACATAGCCACACATCAATTTTGGGGACTCTAGCTCATTGGGAACCCCCACAAATGGACATTAAAATTCCCATTCCAAATTCCAAATCCCATACATTCCTATGGGGCCAGATCTGGAACTTTGTCGTAGAAACATGGGGGTAATTTGAGCCTCATAAGCATGCCTAAAGACACCCTCAAATAAATTTTGGGGACTCTAGCTCATTGGGATCCCGCACAAATGGACTTAAAAATTCCCATTCCAAATTCCGAATCCCATACATTCCTATGGGGGAAAATTTTATTTTGTCGTAGAAACTTGGGGGTAATTGCGAACTGAAAAGCATGCCTTAAGATACCCACAAATAAATTTTGGGAACTCTAGCTGATTGGGAAGGCCCACAAATGGACATTAAAATTCCCATTCCAAATTCCAAATCCCATACATTCCTATGGGGCCAAATCTGGAACTTTGTCGTAGAAACTTGGGGGAAATTGGAGACTCATAAGCATGCCTTAAGATACCCACAAATAAAGTTTGGGGACTCTAGCTCATTGGCAAGGCCCACAAATGGACATTAAAATTCCCATTCCAAATTCCAAATCCCATACATTCCTATGGGGCAAAATCTGGAACTTTGTCGTAGAAACATGGGGGTAATTGGAGACTCAAAAGCATGCCTTAACATAGCCACACATCAATTTTGGGGACTCTAGCTCATTGGGAACCCCCACAAATGGACATTAAAATTCCCATTCCAAATTCCAAATCCCATACATTCCTATGGGGCCAAATCTGGAACTTTGTCGAAGAAACTTGGGGGAAATTGGAGACTCATAAGCATGCCTTAACATAGCCACACATCAATTTTGGGGACTCTAGCTCATTGGGAACCCCCACAAATGGACATTAAAATTCCCATTCCAAATTCCAAATCCCATACATTCCTATGGGGCCAAATCTGGAACTTTGTCGTAGAAACTTGGGGGGAATTGGAGCCTCATAAGCATGCCTTAAGATACCCACAAATAAATTTTGGGGACTCTAGCTCATTGGCAAGGCCCACAAATGGACATTAAAATTCCCATTCCAAATTCCAAATCCCATACATTCCTATGGGGCCAGATCTGGAACTTTATCGTAGAAACATGGGGGTAATTTGAGCCTCATAAGCATGCCTAAAGATACCCTCAAATAAATTTTGGGGACTCTAGCTCATTGGTAACCCGCACAAATGGACTTAAAAATTCCCATTCCAAATCCCATGCATTCCTATGGGGAAAAATGTTATTTTGTAGTAGAAACTTGGGGGTAATTGCGAACTGATAAGCATGCCTTAAGATACCCACAAATAAATTTTGGGGACTCTAGCTCATTGGGAACCCCCACAAATGGACATTCAAATTCCCATTCCAAATTCCAAATCCAATACATTCCTATGGGGCAAAAAAATTATTTTGTCGTAGAAACTTGGGGGTAATTGGAGACTCATAAGCTTTCCTTAACATAGCCACACATCAATTTTTGGGACACTAGCTCATTGGGAGTGCCTACCAATTGAAATTCCAATTTTCATCCCACAATTGAATCCATAGCCCATTCAGTAGATCAGAATCTGGAATCACTTGGTCCCTTAATAACTCATCAATACTTGTACCTAGAGTGATGCAGCCATCTGTACATGATAAAGCAATCTTCAACCTTCCTCTGGAACATGGAATTAGGCTGCTATCTTATTCTGTCTTTAAATTATAGGCCTTCAAAGTGATCCCAGAATTGGATCTATGGACCATTCAATAGATGAAAATCTGGAATCACTTTGGCCCTTAATAACTCATTTATACTTGTACCTAGAGTGATGCAGCCATCTGTACACGATAAAGCAATCTTCAACCTTCCTCTGGAACATGGAATTAGGCTGCTATCTTCTACGGTCTTTAAATTATAGGCCTTCAAAGTGATTCCAGAATTGGATCTATGGCCCATTCAATAGATGAAAATCTGGAATCAATAAATGAAAATCTGGAATCACTTTGTCCCTTAATAACTCATCGATACTTGTACCTAGAGTGATGCAGCCATCTCTACATGATAAAGCAATCTTCAACCTTCCTCTGGAACATGGAATTAGGCTGCTATCTAATTCTGTCTTTAAATTATAGGCCTTCAAAGTGATTCCAGAATTGGATCTATGGCCCATTCAATAGATGAAAATCAGGAATCACTTTGGCCCTTAATAACTCATCAATACTTGTACCTAAAGTGATGCAGCCATCTGTACACGATAAAGCAATCTTCAACCTCCATCTGGAACATGGAATTAGGCTGCTATCTTCTTCTGTCTTTAAATTATAGGCCTTCAAAGTGATTCCAGAATTGGATCTATGGCCCATTCAATAGATGAAAATCTGGAATCAAAAGATGAAAATCTGGAATCACTTTGTCCCTTAATAACTCATCGATACTTGTACCTAGAGTGATGCAGCCATCTGTACATGATGAAGCAACCTTCAACCTTCCTCTGGAACATGGAATTAGGCTGCTATCTTATTCTGTCTTTAAATTATAGGCCTTCAAAGTGATTCCAGAATTGGATCTATGGCCCATTCAATAGATGAAAATCTGGAATCAATTTAGCCCTTAATAACTCATCAATACTTGTACCTAAAGTGATGCAGCCATCTGTACACGATAAAGCAATCTTCAACCTTCCTCTGGAACATGGAATTAGGCTGCTATCTTATTCTGTCATTAAATTATAGGCCTTCAAAGTGATTCCAGAATTGGATCTATGGCCCATTCAATAGATGAAAATCTGGAATCAATAGATGAAAATCTGGAATCACTTTGTCCCTTAATAACTCATCGATACTTGTACCTAGAGTGATGCAGCCATCTGTACATGATAAAGCAATCTTCAACCTTCCTCTGGGACATGGAATTAGGCTGCTATCTTCTACGGTCTTTAAATTATAGGCCTTCAAAGTGATTCCAGAATTGGATCTATGGCCCATTCAATAGATGAAAATCTGGAATCACTTTGGCCCTTAATAACTCATCAATACTTGTACCTAAAGTGATGCAGCCATCTGTACACGATAAAGCAATCTTCAACCTCCCTCTGGAACATGGAATTAGGCTGCTATCTTATTCTGTCATTAAATTATAGGCCTTCAAAGTGATTCCAGAATTGGATCTATGGCCCATTCAATAGATGAAAATCTGGAATCAATAGATGAAAATCTGGAATCACTTTGTCCTTTAAAAACTCATCGATATTTGTACCTAGAGTGATGCAGCCATCTGTACATGATAAAGCAATCTTCAACCTTCCTCTGGGACATGGAATTAGGCTGCTATCTTCTACGGTCTTTAAATTATAGGCCTTCAAAGTGATTCCAGAATTGGATCTATGGCCCATTCAATAGATGAAAATCTGGAATCACTTTGGCCCTTAATAACTCATCAATACTTGTACCTAGAGTGATGCAGCCATCTGTACATGATAAAGCAATCTTCAACCTCCCTCTGGAACATGGAATTAGGCTGCTATCTTATTCTGTCATTAAATTATAGGCCTTCAAAGTGATTCCAGAATTGGATCTATGGCCCATTCAATAGATGAAAATCTGGAATCAATAGATGAAAATCTGGAATCACTTTGTCCCTTAATAACTCATCGATACTTGTACCTAGAGTGATGCAGCCATCTGTACATGATAAAGCAATCTTCAACCTTCCTCTGGAACATGGAATTAGGCTGCTCTCTTCTTCTGTCTTTAAATTATAGGCCTTCAAAGTGATTCCAGAATTGGATCTATGGCCCATTCAATAGATGAAAATCTGGAATCAATAAATGAAAATCTGGAATCACTTTGTCCCTTAATAACTCATCGATACTTGTACCTAGAGTGATGCAGCCATCTCTACATGATAAAGCAATCTTCAACCTTCCTCTGGAACATGGAATTAGGCTGCTATCTAATTCTGTCTTTAAATTATAGGCCTTCAAAGTGATTCCAGAATTGGATCTATGGCCCATTCAATAGATGAAAATCAGGAATCACTTTGGCCCTTAATAACTCATCAATACTTGTACCTAAAGTGATGCAGCCATCTGTACACGATAAAGCAATCTTCAACCTCCATCTGGAACATGGAATTAGGCTGCTATCTTCTTCTGTCTTTAAATTATAGGCCTTCAAAGTGATTCCAGAATTGGATCTATGGCCCATTCAATAGATGAAAATCTGGAATCAAAAGATGAAAATCTGGAATCACTTTGTCCCTTAATAACTCATCGATACTTGTACCTAGAGTGATGCAGCCATCTGTACATGATGAAGCAACCTTCAACCTTCCTCTGGAACATGGAATTAGGCTGCTATCTTATTCTGTCTTTAAATTATAGGCCTTCAAAGTGATTCCAGAATTGGATCTATGGCCCATTCAATAGATGAAAATCTGGAATCAATTTAGCCCTTAATAACTCATCAATACTTGTACCTAAAGTGATGCAGCCATCTGTACACGATAAAGCAATCTTCAACCTTCCTCTGGAACATGGAATTAGGCTGCTATCTTATTCTGTCATTAAATTATAGGCCTTCAAAGTGATTCCAGAATTGGATCTATGGCCCATTCAATAGATGAAAATCTGGAATCAATAGATGAAAATCTGGAATCACTTTGTCCCTTAATAACTCATCGATACTTGTACCTAGAGTGATGCAGCCATCTGTACATGATAAAGCAATCTTCAACCTTCCTCTGGGACATGGAATAAGGCTGCTATCTTCTACGGTCTTTAAATTATAGGCCTTCAAAGTGATTCCAGAATTGGATCTATGGCCCATTCAATAGATGAAAATCTGGAATCACTTTGGCCCTTAATAACTCATCAATACTTGTACCTAAAGTGATGCAGCCATCTGTACACGATAAAGCAATCTTCAACCTCCCTCTGGAACATGGAATTAGGCTGCTATCTTATTCTGTCATTAAATTATAGGCCTTCAAAGTGATTCCAGAATTGGATCTATGGCCCATTCAATAGATGAAAATCTGGAATCAATAGATGAAAATCTGGAATCACTTTGTCCTTTAAAAACTCATCGATATTTGTACCTAGAGTGATGCAGCCATCTGTACATGATAAAGCAATCTTCAACCTTCCTCTGGGACATGGAATTAGGCTGCTATCTTCTACGGTCTTTAAATTATAGGCCTTCAAAGTGATTCCAGAATTGGATCTATGGCCCATTCAATAGATGAAAATCTGGAATCACTTTGGCCCTTAATAACTCATCAATACTTGTACCTAGAGTGATGCAGCCATCTGTACATGATAAAGCAATCTTCAACCTCCCTCTGGAACATGGAATTAGGCTGCTATCTTATTCTGTCATTAAATTATAGGCCTTCAAAGTGATTCCAGAATTGGATCTATGGCCCATTCAATAGATGAAAATCTGGAATCAATAGATGAAAATCTGGAATCACTTTGTCCCTTAATAACTCATCGATACTTGTACCTAGAGTGATGCAGCCATCTGTACATGATAAAGCAATCTTCAACCTTCCTCTGGAACATGGAATTAGGCTGCTCTCTTCTTCTGTCTTTAAATTATAGGCCTTCAAAGTGATTCCAGAATTGGATCTATGGCCCATTCAATAGATGAAAATCTGGAATCACTTTGGCCCTTAATAACTCATCAATACTTGTACCTAAAGTGATGCAGCCATCTGTACACGATAAAGCAATCTTCAACCTCCCTCTGGAACATGGAATTAGGCTGCTATCTTATTCTGTCATTAAATTATAGGCCTTCAAAGTGATTCCAGAATTGGATCTATGGCCCATTCAATAGATGAAAATCTGGAATCAATAGATGAAAATCTGGAATCACTTTGTCCTTTAAAAACTCATCGATATTTGTACCTAGAGTGATGCAGCCATCTGTACATGATAAAGCAATCTTCAACCTTCCTCTGGGACATGGAATTAGGCTGCTATCTTCTACGGTCTTTAAATTATAGGCCTTCAAAGTGATTCCAGAATTGGATCTATGGCCCATTCAATAGATGAAAATCTGGAATCACTTTGGCCCTTAATAACTCATCAATACTTGTACCTAGAGTGATGCAGCCATCTGTACATGATAAAGCAATCTTCAACCTCCCTCTGGAACATGGAATTAGGCTGCTATCTTATTCTGTCATTAAATTATAGGCCTTCAAAGTGATTCCAGAATTGGATCTATGGCCCATTCAATAGATGAAAATCTGGAATCAATAGATGAAAATCTGGAATCACTTTGTCCCTTAATAACTCATCGATACTTGTACCTAGAGTGATGCAGCCATCTGTACATGATAAAGCAATCTTCAACCTTCCTCTGGAACATGGAATTAGGCTGCTCTCTTCTTCTGTCTTTAAATTATAGGCCTTCAAAGTGATTCCAGAATTGGATCTATGGCCCATTCAATAGATGAAAATCTGGAATCACTTTGGCCCTTAATAACTCATCAATACTTGTACCTAAAGTGATGCAGCCATCTGTACACGATAAAGCAATCTTCAACCTCCCTCTGGAACATGGAATTAGGCTGCTATCTTATTCTGTCATTAAATTATAGGCCTTCAAAGTGATTCCAGAATTGGATCTATGGCCCATTCAATAGATGAAAATCTGGAATCAATAGATGAAAATCTGGAATCACTTTGTCCTTTAAAAACTCATCGATATTTGTACCTAGAGTGATGCAGCCATCTGTACATGATAAAGCAATCTTCAACCTTCCTCTGGGACATGGAATTAGGCTGCTATCTTCTACGGTCTTTAAATTATAGGCCTTCAAAGTGATTCCAGAATTGGATCTATGGCCCATTCAATAGATGAAAATCTGGAATCACTTTGGCCCTTAATAACTCATCAATACTTGTACCTAGAGTGATGCAGCCATCTGTACATGATAAAGCAATCTTCAACCTCCCTCTGGAACATGGAATTAGGCTGCTATCTTATTCTGTCATTAAATTATAGGCCTTCAAAGTGATTCCAGAATTGGATCTATGGCCCATTCAATAGATGAAAATCTGGAATCAATAGATGAAAATCTGGAATCACTTTGTCCCTTAATAACTCATCGATACTTGTACCTAGAGTGATGCAGCCATCTGTACATGATAAAGCAATCTTCAACCTTCCTCTGGAACATGGAATTAGGCTGCTCTCTTCTTCTGTCTTTAAATTATAAGCCTTCAAAGTTATTCCAGAATTGGATCTATGGCCCATTCAATAGATGAAAATCTGGAATCACTTTGGCCCTTAATAACTCATCAATACTTGTACCTAAAGTGATGCAGCCATCTGTACACGATAAAGCAATCTTCAACCTCCCTCTGGAACATGGAATTAGGCTGCTATCTTATTCTGTCATTAAATTATAGGCCTTCAAAGTGATTCCAGAATTGGATCTATGGCCCATTCAATAGATGAAAATCTGGAATCAATAGATGAAAATCTGGAATCACTTTGTCCCTTAATAACTCATCGATACTTGTACCTAGAGTGATGCAGCCATCTGTACATGATAAAGCAATCTTCAACCTTCCTCTGGAACATGGAATTAGGCTGCTCTCTTCTTCTGTCTTTAAATTATAAGCCTTCAAAGTGATTCCAGAATTGGATCTATGGCCCATTCAATAGATGAAAATCTGGAATCAATAGATGAAAATCTGGAATCACTTTGTCCTTTAAAAACTCATCGATACTTGTTCCTAGAGTGATGCAGCCATCTGTACATGATAAAGCAATCTTCAACCTTCCTCTGGGACATGGAATTAGGCTGCTATCTTCTACGGTCTTTAAATTATAGGCCTTCAAAGTGATTCCAGAATTGGATCTATGGCCCATTCAATAGATGAAAATCTGGAATCACTTTGGCCCTTAATAACTCATCAATACTTGTACCTAAAGTGATGCAGCCATCTGTACACGATAAAGCAATCTTCAACCTCCCTCTGGAACATGGAATTAGGCTGCTATCTTATTCTGTCATTAAATTATAGGCCTTCAAAGTGATTCCAGAATTGGATCTATGGCCCATTCAATAGATGAAAATCTGGAATCAATAGATGAAAATCTGGAATCACTTTGTCCCTTAATAACTCATCGATACTTGTACCTAGAGTGATGCAGCCATCTGTACATGATAAAGCAATCTTCAACCTTCCTCTGGAACATGGAATTAGGCTGCTCTCTTCTTCTGTCTTTAAATTATAAGCCTTCAAAGTGATTCCAGAATTGGATCTATGGCCCATTCAATAGATGAAAATCTGGAATCAATAGATGAAAATCTGGAATCACTTTGTCCCTTAATAACTCATCGATACTTGTACCTAGAGTGATGCAGCCATCTGTACATGATAAAGCAATCTTCAACCTTCCTCTGGAACATGGAATTAGGCTGCTCTCTTCTTCTGTCTTTAAATTATAAGCCTTCAAAGTGATTCCAGAATTGGATCTATGGCCCATTCAATAGATGAAAATCTGGAATCAGTAGATAAGAATCTGGAATCACTTTGTCCCTTAATAACTCATCGATATTTGTACCTAGAATGATGCAGCCATCTGTACATGATAAAGCAATCTTCAACCTTCCTCTGGAACATGGAATTAGGCTGCTATCTTATTCTATCTTTAAATTATAAGCCTTCAAAGTGATTCCAGAATTGTATCTATGGCCCATTCAATAGATGAAAATCTGGAATCAGTAGATAAGAATCTGGAATCACTTTGTCCCTTAATAACTCATCGATACTTGTACCTAGAGTGATGCAGCCATCTGTACATGATAAAGCAATCTTCAACCTTCCTCTGGAACATGGAATTAGGCTGCTATCTTATTCTATCTTTAAATTATAGGCCTTCAAAGTGATTCCAGAATTGGATCTATGGCCCATTCAATAGATGAAAATCTGGAATCAATAGATGAAAATCTGGAATCACTTTGTCCCTTAATAACTCATTGATACTTGTACCTAGAGAGATGCAGCCATCTGTACATAATAAAGCAATCTTCAACCTTCCTCTGGAACATGGAATTAGGCTGCTATCTTATTCTGTCATTAAATTATAGGCCTTCAAAGTGATTCCAGAATTGGATCTATGGCCCATTCAATAGATGAAAATCTGGAATCAATAGATGAAAATCGGGAATCACTTTGTCCCTTAATAACTCATCGATACTTGTACCTAGAGTGATGCAGCCATCTGTACATGATAAAGCAATCTTCAACCTTCCTCTGGGACATGGAATTAGGCTGCTATCTTCTACGGTCTTTAAATCATAGGCCTTCAAAGTGATTCCAGAATTGGATCTATGGCCCATTCAATAGATGAAAATCTGGAATCACTTTGGCCCTTAATAACTCATCAATACTTGTACCTAAAGTGATGCAGCCATCTGTACACGATAAAGCAATCTTCAACCTCCCTCTGGAACATGGAATTAGGCTGCTATCTTATTCTGTCATTAAATTATAGGCCTTCAAAGTGATTCCAGAATTGGATCTATGGCCCATTCAATAGATGAAAATCTGGAATCAATAGATGAAAATCTGGAATCACTTTGTCCCTTAATAACTCATCGATACTTGTACCTAGAGTGATGCAGCCATCTGTACATGATAAAGCAATCTTCAACCTTCCTCTGGAACATGGAATTAGGCTGCTCTCTTCTTCTGTCTTTAAATTATAAGCCTTCAAAGTGATTCCAGAATTGGATCTATGGCCCATTCAATAGATGAAAATCTGGAATCAATAGATGAAAATCTGGAATCACTTTGTCCCTTAATAACTCATCGATACTTGTACCTAGAGTGATGCAGCCATCTGTACATGATAAAGCAATCTTCAACCTTCCTCTGGAACATGGAATTAGGCTGCTCTCTTCTTCTGTCTTTAAATTATAAGCCTTCAAAGTGATTCCAGAATTGGATCTATGGCCCATTCAATAGATGAAAATCTGGAATCAATAGATGAAAATCTGGAATCACTTTGTCCCTTAATAACTCATCGATACTTGTACCTAGAGTGATGCAGCCATCTGTACATGATAAAGCAATCTTCAACCTTCCTCTGGAACATGGAATTAGGCTGCTATCTTATTCTATCTTTAAATTATAGGCCTTCAAAGTGATTCCAGAATTGGATCTATGGCCCATTCAATAGATGAAAATCTGGAATCAATAGATGAAAATCTGGAATCACTTTGTCCCTTAATAACTCATTGATACTTGTACCTAGAGAGATGCAGCCATCTGTACATGATAAAGCAATCTTCAACCTTCCTCTGGAACATGGAATTAGGCTGCTATCTTATTCTGTCTTTAAATTATAGGCCTTCAAAGTGATTCCAGAATTGGATCTATGGACCATTCAATAGATGAAAATCTGGAATCATTAGATAAGAATCTGGAATCACTTTGTCCCTTAATAACTCATCGATACTTGGACCTAAAGTGATGCAGCCATCTGTACATGATAAAGCAATCTTCAAACTTCCTCTGGAACGTGGAATTAGGCTTCTCTGTTCTTCTGTCTTTAAATTATAGGCCTTCAAAATGATTCCAGAATTGGATCTATGGCCCATTCAATAGATGAAAATCTGGAAACACTTTGTCCATTAATAACTCATCGATACTTGTACCTAGAGTGATGCAGCCATCTGTACATGATAAAGCAATCTTCAACCTTCCTCTGGAACATGGAATTAGGCTGCTCTCTTCTTTTGTTTTTAAATTATATGCCTTTAAAGTGAGTCCAAATTTAATCTTTGGCCCACTTAATAGATGAGAATCTGGAATTGTTAAAATAGAATCTGGTATCATTATGTCCCTTAATAACTGATCGAAACTGGAAAAGGAGGCAGACTCACTGGTCTTTAAACATTTATTTTCAACAATTTTGCTGAGATGCTTTACATTTTTTAGGTTAAAGACAGCATGATCAAAAATAAAAATGTTTGTGCTCATCTGTGTGTGTGGGCTTGTGTGGGCTTGTGTGTGAGAGCATGTGTGTGTAAATCAGTCTCGGTGAGTACTTATAAAAGTACTATAAAATCAAGATAAAAAAAAATAAAATAATTAAATTAGGACGTCAGCATTATTACTGATATAAACATCAATTTAGAAACAAACAAAAACACCACATCTTATAGGGTTTGTGGCACCAACTTTGATTTTTCCCTGAAAATAGGATGAGGTCAACATAATTTATAAGTTTAAATATAATTCAACTTACATGCATTCAGCAAGCGTTTTTAAACGTAACTAATTCCCATCCAGGGCCTAAAACTGGCACCCTGCAGTTCTCATCATTTTCGTGTGCTGGATCAGGGGTTAAGCCATGAAAGCATAAATGAAAACTAAACACCTCCCGGGGTTGTGGCACAAACTCGAGTGCCAGATGAATGATGGGTTCTGGAACACATCCCAAGTCCTGCCTGCCTAGGGTTTCTAAACCTCCTCTGCTTGGGTTTGTGGCATCTGGTCTTCCGGTGTTTCTTGGACAGATTCTGATGTCTCCTGGATCATAGGATCTGGAACACAACCCGGTTCTGCTTGGGTTTGTGGCATCTGGTCTTCCGGTGTTTCTTGGACAGATTCTGATGTCTCCTGGATCATAGGATCTGGAACACAACCCGGGTCTGCTTGGGTTTGTGGCATCTCATCTTCTGGTGTTTCTTGGACAGATTCTGATGTCTCCTGGATCATAGGATCTGGAACACAACCCGGTTCTGCTTGGGTTTGTGGCATCTGGTCTTCCGGTGTTTCTTGGACAGATTCTGATGTCTCCTGGATCATAGGATCTGGAACACAACCCGGGTCTGCTTGGGTTTGTGGCATCTCATCTTCTGGTGTTTCTGCATCCTTCTCTTCGGTTTGTAGCATTTTTTCAGGAGTTAGGGGCTCAGGGTTGCTTCTTGGTTCCTCCTGAGCTGCGGGTGCTGCGGTGAACCTGGTGGTCTGCTCAACAAGGGGTGCTGGAAGGGTCTCTGCCATGGGTTCTTGCCCGAGGACGGGATATAAAAGTTTTGATTTCTTGCTAAAATAGTCTGCAATTGGTTCCCTCAACCTCTCAACAACACAAACACACTTGGAAGGTGTGTAGACGTGCATTTGTGAGAGAGATTCTTCGGCTGAGAAATCCAATTTCCTCTTGGACATGCGAGGTTGAGCTGATGGAAGGCTGTCCTGTGATGAGAGTACCTTTAAATTCCGGCTGATTTCTCCCACCTTTTCAGACAGGTCTTGGTTGGCCTGGACACCCCAACAAAGAAATAAAAAAAATATTACAACTTCAAATCAATACTATGGCCAGATTCAAACTTGCATCAAGTACTTACCTGAGCAGAGACCTTGACTTTCGACTTGGACTTGGGACGTGAAGGATCTGGATAAGATGGGGGCTCATCCTCTACGGTTTCATTCTTTGATGATTCATCACTGGGTTTGGAAAATCCACGACGCCTCTTTCTTCGTTCCAGCAATGTGAACTTCGCGTCAGAGGACAATGAGGAGCTTGAATCAGGTCCGTCATCATAGACAACTTCCTCATCATCTGAGCTTGTCTCTGGTGTATCCGCAACTTTGTCATCTGGTAAGGATGAGGAGTCATCGCTGTCATCCAAATCTTGCGAGGATTTAACAAAAGCCTCCTTGAGGGCTTTCATCCTCAGTTTTCTTGTTTGATATGCCATGTTTTTGTCTGGCAGAGCAACATAGAATTTTTCTGCTGTAGTGGGGTCATGGCACATTGAATGAGCCACCTCCTTCCTCTCCTTCTCTGTGAGGTGAATCTTGGCCTGTGAACCCAAATGATGAAATATCTGTAACAATCTGAAAGTCTTCTAAATTCTCACCTACGACTTCCAGATTCAGACCTAATGGATGGAAATCTGTAAATTATAGATGAGCATTGTGAAATACTTATTTTTATTTCAGGCCCAATTGCCTTATCCTCACAACTATCAAATTGTTGAGTACTTACCTGTGTAGAGACACTGCTCCGGATCAAGCTGAAGTCGACTGGCCCTTTCAAACCAGCATCCACCCAAGCCATATTTAAGAAGAGTGACGGCTTCACGATATGCCTGCCGAATATTGTGTGGAAAACATAGATGTTGCCCTCCTCACAAACGCAGCATTCACCGAAGGCAGCCTTTTTCACCCACCCAAACTCAGTCTTGTTCAGACACACCGCAGCTTGCCCGAAAGAGCGCATAGTTTTGTGATCATCTACCTAAGGAAAAAGTTACAGAAAATGAGCTTGTTTCTGTAGATAGGTAGACTTCAACTGAAATGAAAAGAAAAAAATACTCAAGTCTTTTGCTGTCTCTTCCAAAAAATAGTTTAAATACATACCAGAATCCTATACTTTTTGCCACCATCCCAGCAGTCTGCTGACACCACCTGATCTCGAGTCATGTTGGTAAAGACGACGGCGCGATGTCCCGTGAGGATGGATAGGTAGCCCATGAGGTAGCCCATGAGCCGAGAATGTTTCTTACCAAAACTTCCTTCACCAGGTAAGAAATCTACAGTAAATAACATGGATAAATGAAGTTTAGTCAGGTTAGGTTTATGTCAGTTTTCCTCTCTTCATCTCCTGTCATGCATAAATATCTACTGAATTGTACTCACGAAGCAATTCAGGGATTTTCTTTTTGGCGACCTTCATAAATGTCACTTCTTCTTTCGCATCGAGCAATTGCTCTGTGAAAAAAAGTGTCACATACACCACCCATTTTTGAGGTTCCAAATCCCTATTCTTTAGATGACAGCGTATATACACAACAACATCATAATAAAGAAAGAAAATATTACCGGTCTTCTTTTTCGTCACCTTCTGCCGGTGGACAACCACATGCTTGTGCACATTTGCCTGAAGCATCTTAAATTCATACAGGAGTCTCTCAAACTCAGTAGATTTGACTTTGCTGACTCCCTGGAATGAACACTTCACGTGCTTGATGAACATGATGACATTTGTCATCATGTTTCTCACAGTGGTTGGGACGTAACCCTTTTGGGCAAGGTATAGTGGATACCTACAAATAATGGTGGGCAAGCACAAGTGATAAAATCTCACCTCTAGTTCACACCACCTAATTCCAAATCCCAATTTTTCATCTACTTCAAAACATATAATTTGAAAGTCATGATATACGTATATATACACATATCTCTAAATATTCTAACCAAAAAACACACTTACGCGCGCAATTTGTCCATCTGGAGAAGGAACTTCAAATCCATGGAAACCGATTTTGGAGTTAGCCCAGTAGCCATATAGAGGCAAAATCGGAGCGCATGGCTTGCTGCCTGCCTCGCATTTTCCTGGTCTTTTCTTGCTGTCCGTGAACCCAGTCGAAACTTCCTGAAGTCATCAATGAGCCTCTCTATCATGAAATATACAGAAGATGTTTGTGGAATAGTTACAAAATAAAAATAAAACATCCATTATATTACACAGCAATGTGGAAGCCATAGATTAGTATCTGAAATCTATGACTTCCACATTGCTTTGTAAATTGTAGATGAGAAAAGGGAAACAGGAAATGAAAACTCACGAAATACATTTTCCGGCTTCTCCAACTTTCTCACATGTTCATGTTTTTGGGCTGAGGCAGTTAGTTTCGAAGTTATGCCTCTGGATGTCTTGGGTGTCGAGGGTTGAGCTCTCATAAGTTTGTCTACCATGTGTTCGAGCTGCTGCAATCTGACAGCAACATTTTCACAGTTGCACTTGCAGTTGCAGTTGCCTCGATTTGGAAGTGGACTCTCCATGTTACAAGAGAGACTGAAGTCATCTCGATTCTTCACAACAGGTGAGGAAGACAGAGGATGGTCATGACCACGCCCACTGGAGGAAGTGAGGACACCAGGGGAGCCTGTGTGGACAGCAGAGGAGGAGGCTGTGTGGACAGCAGAGGAGGAGGCTGTGTGGACAGCAGAGGAGGAGGCTGTGTGGACACCAGTGCAGGAGGATGTATGTCCATAGGAGGAGGTTTTCTTGCCACCAGGGCTAAGATGTTGTTGTTCGGGAGTGGATGATAAAGCAGGAGGACCAATTTCAGGTTGACCATGCACTGACTCTGCACCCATGAACCGGGTAAGCGGCTGCTCTTCATCGAGGGGCATATCGTCTTCCCAAGAAGACATTCTCTCATATACTTCGTCTGTAATGAATTGGAAAACAAATGTCAAAGACCAGTTTACTATACAGTCAACCTCTGAAAAACACATTGATACATTATAGTGTAAAATTACCATCTGAGGTCAAATCGCCCAACCCCGATACCATTGGTATTTCAGGACCAGTACGGCGGAGAGCAGCAAACTCCTTTGCAATGCGCCGTCTCTTGGCATCCTTTAGCAGAGATTCTCTTTCCTGTTAATAAAAAGTGACAGATTTTGAAAGAAAAACTATTTTTGTTGTGACTAAAGCTTACATTTGCAACACTTATTGTGCATTTGCACTTACCTCTGCCTTTAACGAATGGCTGTCCTGCAGATGCTTGTCCAGGCGAACTAATTGCACCCTCTCGCACACAGGACAGTCTAAGTTGTCACTTGTCCTGGAGTACGGCATATTGAATAAATGGCAAAGAAATATAGACAAGCAATTTTTTTTCATGTGAATAAATGTTCCGTATGTTCTTACCTAGCATTTCCATATTTCATCAACAAACAAAATTCCTCCTTATTGGGAATTGTGTGGGAAACATTTAGGTGTTGCTTCAAATTAACGTAGCTCCTGAAACACACCCCACACAATTTTGTGGCCTGTAGAAAAAAAAAATTACTTTTTCTAGTAGGTGGCGCTGTAACACAAACATTTGAACAGATTAGGATCATGCATGATGAAGTTTCTACACACTGTCTGAAAAATCCAAGACATTACCAGCACACATACCATGCTGCTACTGCTGCTCCTCCACTTCCAGGTTTTAAATCTAAATGGCCTGAATTATAATTTGGAATTAAGGTGGACAAACTCCATATTTACAAATGTCAATTTACCAAACGTGCTGACAGTGTGATAGTAAATTACAAAAAATGTCACTCAAAAACAATAACCAATTGACTCCAAATGGTCCGAAACGTGCTCCTGATCACATTCTGTTAAGTGAATTTTGGGTCCCACACAAAATTTTCACTTCCTGCCACTCCCATCCGCTTTAATGGGGAACAGTTTTCGGTCAATATCTCGGGAACGGAATCTCGTAGAGATTTGGAACCAAGATCCATCAGACATAAATTGGGTCAGCTGAACACGCCAGTCTTGTCCCCGAGTCACTACAACCTTCCGTTCCAGAGATACAAGCGATCGGGAGGTCAAAAGTGGGTGTAGCTCCCGAACGGAAGCTCCATAAATAAACTTATGGAAGTGCATGAAAAAAAACACCTAAGGTGATATTGATACGTTACTCACTGAAATAGAGCAAAAGCAGTCAGGTATCAACACTTTGAATATGACAAAACTCAAGAAATTACACAGGAAAGGAAGTCCAGCTTTACATCTACAAAATTTGGAATTACAATGGACAAATTCCATATTTACATATATTTCATTTTAACAACCATGTGCTCACCATGTGATGTAAATAAACCTTTGAAACCATCAAAAGTGCATGAAAAAACAACACCTAAGGTGATATCGATACATTACACACTAAAATAGAGCAAAAGCAGTCAGGTATCAACACTTTGAATCTGACAAAACTCAAGAAATTACAAAGCAAACTTACCATGCTGCTGATGCTGCACTTGCTAGTCCTGTGCTACTTCCTTTGGGGAAAGGAACTCCAGGTTGTCATCTAAAAAATTTGGAATTACAATGACAAATTCCACATTTACATATATTTCATTTTAACCACCATGTGCTCACCATGTGATGTAAATAAACTTTTGTAACCATCAAAAGTGCATGAAAAAAAACAACACCTAAGGTGATATTGATACATTACACACTGATATAGAGCAAAAGCAGTCAGGTAACACTACTTTGAATATGACAAAACTTAAGAAATTACAAAGCAAACTTACCATGCTGCTGATGCTGCACTTGCTAGTCCTGTGCTACTTCCTTTGGGGAAAGGAAATCCAGGTTGTCATCTAAAAAATTTGGAATTACAATGGACAAATTCCACATTTACATATATTTCATTTTAACCACCATGTGCTAACCATGTGATATAAACTTTTGAAACCATCAAAAGGGCATGAAAAAAAAAAACACCTGAAGGTGATATTGATACATTACACACTGAAAAAGAACCAAAGCAGTCAGTTAACACTTTGCGTTTTAATTTCTTAATTTGTCATATTCCAATTTACCATGCTGCTAATGCTGTACTTCATAGTTTTGTGCTACTTCCTGTGGGGGAAAAAACCTCCAAGTTGTCATAAGCAAAATTTGGAATTACAATGGACAAATTCCATATCTACGTATATTTAATTTTACCAACCATGTGATATCAACTTTTGAAACCATTAAAAGTGCATGAACACCACAACACCGAAGGTGATACGTTACACACTGAAATAGAGCAACAGCTGTCAGGTATCAACACTTTGTCGGACAAAAATCAAGAAATTACAGCACAAACTTATCATGCTGCACTTACTAGTCCTTTGCTACTTCCAATGGAAGTGGAGTAATATTAGAATAAATCTTTCATGAAAAGGAGAACATTCAGGGTATTATCACGTTTGTCTCAGAAGCCTTTCATACCCCTTCAATGTGTTTCCAGATTTGCATATATAGCCCACAAAAATAGAAGATAGGGAACTATTTGGTCCCTTAACTCATCGATACTTGTACCTAGAGTGATGCAACCCTTGTATTTGATAGGGCAATCTACAAGCTTCCTCGGATACTTAGAATCAGGCTGCCCTCTTTTTCGACCTTAAAATTGCAGGCCGTCCAAGTGATTCCAGAATTGGATCTATGGCCCATTCAATAGATTACAATCTGGAATAATTAGATAAGAATCTGGAATCACTTTTTCCCTTAACTAAGACTTACCAATTTTCTTCACTCTACTTCCTTTTCTCCTACAACTCTCCAGTTGTATTACAGTACATTCTGTTATTTCGACTGTTAACTTTTTTTTCTCTGTGTTTTTCTCTCCATAGAAGATATACCTGGTCTGGTATCCTGCTTGGCTGCAATGCCCTGTTGGACGGGGGGCATCGACTGGGATGGTGCTCCCAGTAACTGAACATCCACTGTGTCCTATTAACTTTTTACTTTCTGTAACATAGAAAGTTCTCTTATATCAGATCTTCTGTTCCTTCTGTGTTTCTGCTCTGTCTTCTCAAACCCCCAGACAGTCGTGGCAGATGGCCGCTCCTACTGAGCCTGGTTCTGTTGGAGGTTTCTTCCTGTTAAAGGGGAGTTTTTCCTCTCCACCGTCGCTACATGCTTGCTCAGTATGAGGGATTGCTGAAGGACTGCTGTGGTTGGAAAGTCTGCATCAACGGGGCCCAACCTCACGCCAATGACTGACGCAATCTGCTGGGATTCCTTAAATGGGAAACTTTTTAACTGATTGGAACGTTTGTATAAATGTATTGAAATGACTTCTTGTTAAGTGCCTTGAGATGACATCTGTTGTGAATTGGCGCTATATAAATAAACTGAATTGAATTAATCGATATTTGTACCTACAGTGATGCAGCCATCTATACATTGGACAGCAATCTTCAAGCTTCCTCTGGTACAGGGAAGTAGGCTGCTCTCTTCGGTCTTTAAATTATAGGCCTTCAAAGTGATTCCAGAATTGGATCTATGGACCATTCAATAGATGAAAATCTGGAATCACCTTGTCCCTTAATATCTATTTGATACTTTTATCTAGGGTAATGCAGCCAGCAGTTATTGATAGAGCAATCTACAAACTTCTATTGGTACTCTGAATCGTCCCGCTCTCCTTCCCTCTTTTACAAATTAGCCTTTAATGTACTTCCAAATATTCGTTCATGGCTATTCCCAAATATAGCTATTTGAAGAACAGTGAGTCTTGATAACTAATTTACATAGAATGATCAGAACATTGAAAAAAACAGAGGCAGACTCGAGCACAAACTGGTCTTTAAAAGTTTACTTTCAACAATTCTGCTTAGATATTTTACATTTGTTAAGTAAAGCATGAACAGAAGTAAAGATGTTTGTTCGTAGCTGTGTGTGCGGGCTTGTGCATGTATACATGTGTGTTTGTGTGTGAGAGCATGTGTAAATCAGTCTGAGTACTTGCAGTCCAACATTCAGACAAAAAAAATAAAATACAATGAGGACGTCAGCATTATTTCAGATTTTAAAGTTCAGTAACATCCGTTTGTGGCACCAACTCTGATGTCTCCGGGAATATAGGATGAACACCTTTCTCATTTTAATAGAGAAACAAACATGCATGCACTCAAGCTTAACATTTTTAAACATTAATAGCCATCCAGGGGCCAAAACTGCACCCTGCAGCTCTCATTTTGGGTTCATGTCTGAACAACTGAGCTGGCAAATAAAAAACATTAAAAAAAATACACAACCACCACCAGTGCTGTGGCTTATGGCACAAACTCCAGTGCCAGCTGGATGATTGGTTCTGGAGCACATCCCAGGTCCTACCTGCCTAGGGCTTCTGCACCTCCTCTGCTTGGGTTTGTGGCATCTGATCTTCTGGCGTTTCTTGGACCAACTCTGATGTCTCCTGCATCACAGGATCTGGAACACACCCCGGGTCCTGTCCGACTGGGGTTTCTGCATCCTTCTCGTCGGTTTGTAGCATGCAGTCAGAAGTCTGCTCTACGAGGCTAAACAGTGCTGGCATACACCCCGGGATCTGCTCAGGTGGAGGCGCTGGCACACCTTCTGTAGTGTTTGCAGTCAGGGGCTCAGGGTTGCTTCTTGGTTCCTCCAGAGATGTAGGTGCTGCTGTGAACCTTGTGGCCTGCTCAGCAAGGTGTGCTAGAAGGGTCTCTGCCATGGTAGCTTGCCTGAGGAGGGCATTGGAAAGATTTGCTTTGTGGGCATAATAGTCTGCAATTGGTTGGCTCAACCTCTCAACACCACAAGCAAACTTGGAAGGTGCGTAGACATGCATTTGGGAGAAAGATTCTTCGGCCGAGAAATCCAATTTCCTCTTGGACCGGCGAGGTTGAGCCGATGGAAGGCTGTCCGGTGATAGAACCTCTAAATTCGAGGTGATTCTCACAACCCGTTTTCTCTGCTTTTCAGGTAAGTCTTGGTTGGCCTGGACACCCAAACAAAGATAATAAAAAAACGATTACAACTTAAAATCCATACTATGGCCAGATTCCAACTTTCATGAAGTACTTACCTGAGCAGATACACTGCTCTGTATTTTATTAAAGCTGATTGTTCCCTTCATTCCACAGTCCGCCCAGGCGAGATTAAGGAATCTCCCAGCATGTCCAATCTGTTTTCCAAGTGTTGTGTGGAAAACATAATCACTGCCCTGACCTTGAGGACAGCAAGTCGAGTTGGTCAGGTTTTCCAGCCACTTAAATTCCTCCTCATTTAGGTTTAATGTAGCCTGACCAAAGGACTGCACAGTTTTGTAGTCATTCACCTTGGTAAATAAAATTCAGAGAAGTATGATTTGTCTTAGGTGCACTTAAATTAAGCAAAACAAATCACCAATGACATGTGATTTGCAGCCACTTGTCTAACAGCATTTAATTCATCTACAAGCTCCCATTAGCCTTTGGAATTAATCTGCTCTCTCCTTCTGTCTTTAATATATCACCCATCAAAGTGATCCCAAAATTACATCTATGGCCGACTCAATTGAGGAGAATGTGGAATCAATTGGTCCCTTTAGAACCTGTCATTGCGTTTACCTAAAGTCAGGCAGCCACCTGTATGTGATACAGCAGTCTACAAGCTTCCATTGGTAAAAGAAAAGATAAAGGATGTTCATTTGAGGGATATGTTTACAACCTAAAATTGAATATGTACATTAAAGATGGGGTCACTCTTTGAGAAGAAACTGACCAGGAAGAGATGACATGCATTCCAGGTTCCAAAGTCCCGCCCATGATAAATAATCCCTCAAACATTAGAGGTGCTTACCAGAATTTGGAATCTCTCTCCATGATTCCAAATGTCAAAGTTGACCACATTTTCTTTTGTCATGTTGGTAAGGACAAGCGATCTGTGTCCTGTTAGAAGGCATAAGTAGCCCATGATGTAGCCCATGAGCTTAGAATGCTCATTATCCTGTGTTCCACTACCGTCCAATCGCTCTACAAAACACCACCAAAAAGACTGATAGTTATGAATACAAACTATCAAAGAACAAGGAATATAGCATGAATAACTAGACTACTTACCAAACAGTTTGGGAATATTTTTCCTCGCAGCCATCATGAAAGCTTTTTCTTGAGCTGCATTAAGTTGATCATCTGAGAAAACATACACCACAGTCGATGAGTATCCAATTTCAAATTTCCTTAGATGGCACGAAGATGAACTTCATAAAATGTACCTCTTTTACGACACAACACTTTTTGCCTGTGGACGACCTGTGTACTTTGAAACTCTGCCTGGATCCCCTTCAGCTCACACAGAATTTTTTTATAATCTTTCTTTTTAAGCTCACTTTGGCCCAGGAAGGAATTTTCAACATGTGTGAAAAACATAATCAAGTTGGTTATCATATCTTTTATTGTTGAGCGCTGGTAGCCCTCCAGGACCAGGTGTGTTGGCCAACTATGGAAAAAGGTAAGCAGTTACAAGCCACTAATACTTCCAATTCCACCACATTTGACATTCCATATTGCCATCTATATCACAACAGAGATTACAAATTGGAATCCATATATAAAATTTTGGAAGTAATTTGTGCCTATGTAAAAAATATAATAGTCCTAAAAAAAAAAATAAAAAAATTAAATAAAAAAAACTTACCCACGCAACTTGTCCGTTTGGTTCAGGAACCTTAAGTCACTGGAGACCATCTTGGAGGGTAGACCAGTGGCCATGTAGCGGCAAAAGTGGAGCGCATGGATGGATGACTGCCTTGCATTGTCCCTGTCTTTCCTTCCCATCCGTGACCCCAAGGAAAATTTCAAAAAGTCTTCAACAGTCTTTTCTGCATTATAAAAATAAAAACTGGTTGTACAATCGCCAAAAACCAAAGGTGAAAGGGACGGAAACAACTATCTTCTCTCTACCCCAAATTGCAATTGGATAAGAATAACTTACCATAAAAACAAGTGCCCTTGTTGACATGGTCCCTCTTTAGAACAGAGAGAGATGCTTTCAGTGGGATGGATGTCTGTTGCTGCAATGACAGCAAACAGTTCACCTTCTTTTCCAGCTGCTGCAACCTGGAATCAAATTGTTCCCAGTTGCATGTGCAGTCCGTTGACATTAAAGCAGTCGTAAGTCTTCTGTTGCCACTCAAGTGCCCTGGTAGGTTAACTGAAGGAAGCAAACTCTCACATGACAGGGGAGGCATGGACCTACATGGGGCGATGGGAGGAATTTGGTGACTCTGAGAGGTGTTTTGGGCCCCAGAAAAAGAGGTGGAAGGAAGTGGCTGACCAGTATTTCGAGGAAGGACACTGGAGGACACGCCGTAAATGTGATCCTGTCCTTGTGGTATGGGGTTGAAACAATGGAAGGCGCAATGGGTTCCAGTCGGAGGATCATTGTTTAAGGATGAATTCCCCCTTCTATTACCTTTAGCTGTAGAGATCTCCGTGCTTCTTCCCTGCCTCTTTTGGGCCCTTGAAACTCTTCTTTTTGGCTGCCCTTTCAGAGCTGTTCTAGAACTCTTGTTTCTTTTTACTACCTCCTTTCCTTTTCTGTGTGTGCGAAATGTGCTTTGTTTCACCACCTTGCCATCAAGCCCTACACAACTCTTCTCTCTGGGATTATGAAGATATCGCTCCCTCATTTGGCACTTTGGACTCACAGGGTTTTTTGTTTCCTCAGAAAGAGGCTGTTTTTTAAAGTGACCCTCTCCATTTTGTTCACAGGTGCAGCATTCACACTTTTCATTTTGATCCCCAAAAAAGCTGGAACCATAGTAAATTGTAATCTCCTCCCCGGGTGCGATTGGTCGAATCACTTCAACACATGCCATATTCTCACCAGCAATAAACTTGCAGTTTGGTTTACAGTCGTGGTTGATGAAAGCTGCAGGCCCAAGCCACAGTTGAGCGCAGCGTTTGCGTGTTGAATACATCACACTGAAGTCATTGACTCCTGCCCTCAAAACAGTGCTGTCAGCAGGGCCAATATCTGCTCTACAGCCCAGCAGGACATCAATACGCTGTCCTGCAAACCAGTGCTTTGTAGAGGTTACCTTTGCTCCATTGGTCTCTAAAGAGTATCTGTCACAGGACTCTATCTTGACACCACTGTCCAACAGGCAGGCACGGAAGTAGCGATAGACATGTTGCCTCAGTAGGTCCTGATGATGGCTTCCCAGAGAATTATAATAGTCCCAAATCAGTTTGTCCACTGTGAGCGCCTCAAATGTCTTGTTGAAGTCATGAGTCTGCTGAAATCGCTCTAAGGTCTCTTTCAGATTATCCCAATGCTGAATATCTTTTAGAGGACTGATATTCATTTTATGGGTTCTGAAGCCCAGCAGAGGGTCCAGCACCAGAGCAGTTGCAAGGTCATCGGTCTCACACAGCTCCTTCACACTCATTCTGGTGCAGCCGTCCATTCTCCTCCACCGTCAACATGCTGGGAGTCAATTTCAATTAATTAGATTTGTTTTTCCATTTAATTTCAATCTATGAATTAAGTGGGAGGTAGATAGAAATATGGAAATAAAATTGATATTCCACATTTACATTTATGTCCACATTTTTTTTTTTTATAAAAAAAATGCAATAAGTGACTTTTTATAAAGTTAAAAATGCATAAAACTATGACATTGGGATGTTTCCTACTACAATACGACAAAACCAACCAAGTATTAACACTTCTGTATAAGGAAAATCTATAAATTACAGAGCTAACACTTACCATGTGCTCAATGCTCCTTCTGTAGCTCAACCTCTATAGCTCCTACTTCCTGTTAACAAAAGGAAGTCCATGTTTTCATCTACAAGCATTCATTAAACAATAGATTGAAATATGGAAGGTAAGAATATTGACTGAATTGAAATTTTTTTTAAATCTATTTTTATTAAACTTATTTATGTTTCTAAAATTAATACACCACACCTGTCATGATGGGTAGCAGTTTCCTGACCCACACAGGAAGCGGTGATCCTCCTTAACGCAACCCAGAAGAGGACGAGAGCTTTTCTTGGTCCCTCACAGGCAATCATCCAGAATGGAATGATTGTCCCATGCCTCCTTATATAAACACCAGCCTCCCTGATGAGAAAATAAGCTCCAGGTGTGCAACAGCCTGGGACAGTGGAGCTCTCCAGCAAAGATCCTCTGGAAAAAAGGACCTCACACTCGGGTGAAAAAAAGCACACACCAGAATCCTAACAACACCTGGACATTCTGTTGAGTTTAATTCAATTAAGTAAATTAACAATGATTTTTATTGCTATTTGACTAGCTTGAATGATAAAGCTGTCTAGCTTTTGGTTTTAAGGTTTTTTTAATAATATAATATTGTAAACAACATGAAATCATGAAATGCTTAGTACTGAAATTGTTGACTAATCTAAGAATAGACTTACTCAGAAATAATGCTTAATATATGATTATCAAAAGGAGCTTTATATCTATAAACTCCCAATAGGAAAAGCTAATTTGTTCAGCACAACACAGCAATCAGATCATCATTCTGCTTGCTTTGGTGCTGGAGAAGACAAGTTAAAAGAAAGAAGAAAAAAAGGGGGAAAGAGAAATTGTTGACTAGAAGTCCGTTTTTTATGCAGGAAGGTCACCTGTCTGCAGTCAAAAAGCTATGACCAAGTCAACTCCTTTCATGTCATTAACCAGGGAGGCCTTAAAGTCCACAAGTCCAACAGCCCTGCCTACAGTAAAAAATCTGTCAAAGGTTAAAAAATAGAGTTCAAGATAGAAGCATTATTCTGACATAGAATATACAGATCCCTGAGAGCATCCGAGAACATATCCAGCCATATCTCTGACCCTTTCCACTTCCAAGCTATGGCTTTCCAAAGTGTCGAGGTCAAGAGGTCACCTCTTGCAGAGCACCCATCTGTACATGATAAAGCAATCTTCAACCTTCCTCTGGAACATGGAATTAGGCTGCCCTCTTCTTCTGTCTTTAAATTATAGGCTTTCAGGGCCTATAGATCCAGAATTGGATCTATGGCCCATTCAATAGATGAAAATCTGGAATCATTAGATAAGAATCTGGAATCACTTTGTCCCTTAATAACTCATTGATACTTGTACCTAGAGTGACGCAGCCATCTGTACATGATAAAGCAATCTTCAACCTTCCTCTGGAACATGGAATTAGGCTGCTCTCTTCTTCTGTCTTTAAATTATAGGCCTTCAAAGTGATTCCAAAATTGGTTCTATGCCCACTTAATAGATTAGAATCTGGAATCACTTTGTCCCTTAATAACTAATTGATACTTGTACCTAGAGTGATGCAGCCATCTGTACATAATAAAGCAATCTTCAACCGTCCTCTGGAACATGGAATTAGGCTGCTATCTTCTTCTGTCTTTAAATTATAGGCCTTCAAATTGATTCCACAATTGGATCTATGGCCCATTCATTAGATGAAAATCTGGAATCACTTTGTCCCTTTATAACTCATCGATTTTGTACCTAGAGTGATGCAGCCATCTATACATGGGACAGCAATCTTCAAGCTTCCTCTGGTACAGGGAAGTAGGCTGCTCTCTTCTTCTGTCTTTAAATTATAGGCCTTCAAAGTGATTCCAAAATTGGGTCTATGCCCACTTAATAGATGAGAATCTGGAATTACTTTGTCCCTTTATAACTCATCAATACTTGTGCCTAGGCCATTGTTTTTCAGTCCAGGTCCTCAGGCCCCACTGCCCTGTAGGTTTTCAATGTGTTCCTACCTGATTCAATTTCTTTGCAGCCAGTTAGCCAGTTATGCTTTTGAATATCTCTGTAATCAATTTCCAAATTGATTATTTTGGAACAGGAATCCTGCAATCTAAGATAATTCCACATTTGTTTTATCAGTCTTTAAATTCCACATTTGTTCATCTGCTATGTAAAATCTTCCATCATCAATCAAAATGCACATTTAGAAATGACAGAAAAAATGGCTTTTTAAACAATCTTTATTGGAACATCAAAATTAGATTTGAAAAAACTTTTCAAATTGTTGACCTTATAGAACTTTTGGAGCACAGGGTTACCCATATCCTACATTTTCCGCACTCTACCCCTCACTCACATCAGGGAGCCCCCTTTTTGAATAGCTTTTTAAACAGTCTTTATCAGAACATCAAACTTAGATATGTAGAAAATTTTAACATATTGACCTTACAGAACATTTGGAGCAGAGGGTTGCCCATATCCTCCATTCAGCACTCCACCCCTCCCTCACATCAGGGAGCCCCCTTGTTGATCATCCCATTCCTGTGTTTCACAAAGAGGTACACGGTATTCTCCCTTTCTAGTGGGGGGGGGTCAATGCTCGACTCTTCACTTTCGGCCAGTGAGCTGAGACGTTCAGGTGAGTAAGGTGGGGGAGGTGTGAAGGGTGGGACAGGTGATGAGGGATGTGAGAAGGATGGGGGAGTTGAGGTGGGTGTGGAAGGCAAATTGGGCACTAGGGATTCGGTGCTGGTGCCAGTGTCTGTGGCGGTGCCTGTGACGGTGCCTGTGGCGGTGCCTGTGGCGGTGCCTGTGGTGGTTCCTGCGCCTGTGCTGGTGCCATTGCCATCATCTGCATGGAGTTTTTGGGCATCCGTGGTGGCGCTGAACCCGTCGCATTCCATGGGGACTGTCGGTTACGGCAGACAGGTCTCAAAAAGAGGAGGAAATGAACGGGGAAGAGAAGGGGGAAAAAGATAAGCAGATGTTGAAGGATTAACAAAGATGGGCTTGCCACATTCGACTATCCGTCGGACCCTCCTCTCCAGAACCCCTGAATAGACCTTACCAGGGAGGCTCAGAAGTGTGATCCCCCTGTAGTTGGAACACACCCTGTGGTCCCCTTTTTTAAACAGGGGGACCACCACCCCGGTCTGCCAATCCAAGGGAACTGCCCCCGATGTCCACGCACTATTGCAGAGCCGTGTTAACCAACACAGCCCCACAACATCCAGAGCCTTGAGGAACTCCGGTCGAATCTCATCCACCCCCGGAGCTAGCCCTTCTCCAAATTGGGTTTGTTTGGATTCCAGATTCCAAATTCATATCTATGCATTTAGCTTCAAAATTAGACATTAGAATTTGGTTTTGCTGCAATTATCCTAGGTTACTTACATATGGTCTGCAAAAATATTACAAATTCAACCAAAATAAACATCAATATGCATACAATACACGCTTAATTGGCAGGAGCTCTTTGGATTCTTACCATGCGGTTGAAGCTGCTGCAGGGGAAGTGAAACTTAACTGCCAGTAGGCGATTTGTCACAGGTCATTAGGAGCAGCTCATTGTATTTATTTTTGGGGGGGGGGGGGGTTCACTTCAGTTTTGGACATTTTACAAGTGGCTAGCAAAGTGTGTTGTAAAATTTCTGAAAGTAGCACTACCAAAAATGTCCAAAACTGAACATAAGGACATCGGCTAAAAACAGTGGGATTCAACTGTAAATTTTTTACTTTTCCATTAATAAGTACCCTGTATCATTATTGTAGATGGAACGATCCAAAGAAAGGAAATACAGCCAAATTTCATCATCCAAATATGTGTCTCCCAATCAATTGCTTTGAATTTATACAATTTTGACGACGCCATGTTGGTATCTATTTAATAATTATTATTTCCCGCCTCCATATTTATATCTGCTCCAATTTACTGTTTCCATATTTGTATCTCTTTCCTTTTCCCGCCTCCACATTTCTATCTGATCAACTTGGAAACTCATTAGCATGCCTCAACATACCCGCACATCAATTGTGGGGACTCTAGCTCATTGGGAACGCCCACAAATGGACATTCCAACTTTCATTCTATACTTCCAAATCCCATATATTCCTATGGGGACCAAATTGGAACTTCTTTGTAGAGACTTGTGAGTAATGTGAGACTCATTAGCATGCCTCAACATACCCACACATCAATTTTGGGGACTCTGGCTCATTGGGAACACCCACGAATGGACATACCAAATTATATCACAAGTTCCAAATCCCATGCATTTGTATGGGGTGAAAATTGGAACTTTCTCCTAGAGACTTGGTAGTACTTGGAGACTCATTAGCATGCCTCAACATACCCACACATCAATTTTGGGGACTCTGGCTCATTGGGAACACCCACGAATGGACATACCAAATTATATCACAAGTTCCAAATCCCATGCATTTGTATGGGGTGAAAATTGGAACTTTCTCCTAGAGACTTGGTAGTACTTGGAGACTCATTAGCATGCCTCACCATAACCACACATCAAATTTGGGGACTGTAGCTCATTGGGAGCACCTACCAATTGACATTCCAATTTTCACTCCACAATTAAATCTATGGCCTAATTAATAGATGAGAATCTGGAATCAGTAGATAAGAATCTGGAATCACTTTGTCCCTTAATAACTCATCGATACTTGTACCAAGAGTGATGCAGCCATCTGTACATGATAAAGCAATCTTCAACCTTCCTCTGGAACATGGAATTAGGCTGCTCTCTTCTTCTGTCTTTAAATTATAGGCCTTCAAAGTGATTCCAGAATTGGATCTATGGCCCATTCAATAGATGAAAATCTGGAATCAGTAGATAAGAATCTGGAATCACTTTGTCCCTTAATAACTCATTGATACTTGGACCTAAAGTGATGCAGCCATCTGTACATGAAAAAGCAATCTTCAAACTTCCTCTGGAACATGGAATTAGGCTGCTCTCTTCTTCTGTCTGTCAGGTTTCATGGACATTTTGCTTTCTTCCTTCCACTTCATTTCCTTCCCCTCTGTACCCCAAGCTGCTCTCTTGTGTTGTCCCTCCTTTTTCTGTTTAAACTTAGTTCTTTTTCTTATCTAGTTTAATCAAGTTAGGTTATCCCTTGTCTTTATTAGTGTATTCTGGAGCTTCCTTGTTTCTGTATCTTCTTGCTCTTAGATATTTTCACCTTTTGGTTTGTGTCCTTATTTGTTTCCTTATTTTATCCCCTCTAGATAGTTTACTTATTTCTTCCTTCTGCTCTCTAGTTTTTCCTTAGTTCCCCTTCCTAGACTTATTATTTTAGTTAAGAGTTTTATGTCTCCCTACCATTCTACCTCTCTTCCCAGCTGATTGTTCCACCTGCTCTCTCACTCTCCCCTGCATCTGATTCCCTTAATTGCTCATTGGTCTCCTCTCACTTCCTCATTTCCTCCCCAGTATGTATTCTGCCTTCATTCGGTCACTATTTGCTGGTCCGTCTTCATTCTTTCCCTGTCTTGTTCCTGAATCCTGCCCAGTTCCTATTTTTTCCTCATCTCTGCATTTTTGGTTCACCTAATTCTGTAAGTTTTTTCTCCTTGTTTTTGTTAACTATAAAATCATTTAGGTTTTGTTTTAGCTGCCTTTGGGTCCAATTTTACATGCTAACAGGAAATTGTCTTTAAATTATAGGCCTTCAAAGTGATTCATAAAATGGATCTATGGCCCATTCAATAGATGAAAATCTGGAATCACTTTGTCCCTTAATAACTCATCGATACTTGTACCTAGAGTGATGCAGCCATCTGTACATGATAAAGCAATCTTCAACCTTCCTCTGGAAGATGGAATTAGGCTGCTCTCTTCTTCTGTCTTTAAATTATAGGCCTTCAAAGTGATTCCAGAATTGGATCTATGGCCCATTCAATAGATGAAAATCTGGAATCACTTTGTCCATTAATAACTCATCGATACTTGTACCTAGAGTGATGCAGCCATCTGTACATGATAAAGCAATCTTCAACCTTCCTCTGGAACATGGAATTAGGCTGCTCTCTTCTTCTGTCTTTAAATTATAAGCCTTCAAAGTGATTCCAGAATTGTATCTATGGCCCATTCAATAGATGAAAATCTGGAATCAGTAGATAAGAATCTGGAATCACTTTGTCCCTTAATAACTCATCGATACTTGTACCTAGAGTGATGCAGCCATCTCTACATGATAAAGCAATCTTCAACCTTCCTCTGGAACATGGAATTAGGCTGCTATCTTATTCTATCTTTAAATTATAGGCCTTCAAAGTGATTCCACAATTGGATCTATGGCCCATTCATTAGATGAAAATCTGGAATCACTTTGTCCCTTAATAACTCATCGATATTTGTACCTAGAGTGATGCAGCCATCTATACATGGGACAGCAATCTTCAAGCTTCCTCTGGTACAGGGAAATAGGCTGCTCTCTTCTTCTGTCTTTAAATTATAGGCCTTCAAAGTGATTCCAAAATTGGTTCTATGCCCACTGAATAGATGAGAATCTGGAATTACTTTGTCCCTTTATAACTCATCATTACTTGTGCCTAGGCCATTGTTTTTCAGTCCAGGTCCTCAGGCCCCACTGCCCTGTAGGTTTTTCAATGAGGTCCTACCTGATTCAATTTCTTTGCAGTCGGTTAACCCGCCATTCATTGCATTCAGCTGTAACCCATTAATTCCTGTGGTGCCAAAATTTTAACTCCTTCGTAGAGACTTGGGAGTACTTTGAGACTCACAAGAATTCCTCAACATAACTACACATCAATTTTGGCGCCCCCTAGCTCTGCACGGGATGGAACCAGAGCTCCGATTCCAACGCGGGGCTAATCCGGTGGACGAGACCTTTCCGTGGATGTCTGGATCATGCCTCTACGTTGAAGTATGGCCGAGTTTCCCCGATTCACCTTGTTTGGCAAGAAGGAGTCAGGGTGCAAGACTTTTCATGGGCTCTGAGAGTCTGGAGCCGTGTTGGCACTTTCAACCAAAACAATGAGATACGGGCATTATTCTTACACAGGTTTTACAGATCCCCGAGAGCATCCGAGAACACGTCCAACCGTATCTCTGACGCTTTCCGCCTCCGAGCTACGGCTTTCCCAAAATGGTCGAGGTCAAGAGGTCACCCCTTGCACAGCGCCCAGTCTTTTGGGGGCTTATTTGGCCATACGGTGGGTTAGAGACTCGGAACCATTTCCGGCTTAAACCTGGCATCCCACCCATGGATGGCGTCTGTTTTGGTCACAAACGCCCCCCAGGAAGGACCCCGAAATGTGCCCTAAAGTCAGGTGGGTCGAATGCCTTTAATAGATTGCAATCGGGAACAATAGATGTCATTATGGAAGGAGGTTATTTCTTCTCAAAACCTAAAAAAAGCGAGCGAGAAGGACAGTTAGGGCACCGTTGCGATCGCGTGAGCGAGGTCTTTAACGCGGACCTTAGCCCAGTTCTCCACACCCAACCGCTGCCAAGTTGGTTCCAGAACAGCGCCACCTACATGGCGCTCACCTATGTGATGCAGCTTTTCGAGAGCTTTCCGACGGTGTCGGTTGCTAATCCCTCGCTGCTTTCCTTATAGAGATACAGCACTTAATTGGGTGAAAAAGTTCAACATTTGGCGCCCCCTAGCTCTGCACAGGATGGAATCAGAGCTCCGATTCCAACGCGGGGCTAATCGGGTGGACGAGACCTTTCCGTCGATGTCTGGATCATGCCTCTACGTTGAAGTATGGCCGAGTTTGCCCGATTCACCTTGTTTGGCAAGAAGGAGTCAGGGTGCAAGACTTTTCATGGGCTCTGAGAGTCTGGAGCCGTGTTGGCACTTTCAACCAAAACAATGATATACGGGCATTATTCTTACACAGGTTATACAGATCCCCGAGTGCATCCGAGAACACGTCCAGCCGTATCTCTGACGCTTTCCCCCGCCGAGCTACGGCTTTCCAAAATGGTCGAGGTCAAGAGGTCACCCCTTGCACAGCGCCCAGTCTTTTGGGGGCTTATTCGGCCATACGGAGGGTTAGAGACTCGGAACCACTTCCGGCTGAAACCTGGCATCCCACCCATGGATGGCGTCTGTTTTGGTCACAAACGGCCCCCAGGAAGGACCCCAAAATGTGCCCTAAAGTCAGGTGGGTCGAATGCCTTTAATAGATTGCAATCGGGGACGATAGATGCCAATACGGAAGGAAGTTTTTTCAGAAGAGCGCCACCTACGTGGCATTCACATATGTTGTAGAGCACTCTGACTGCTTTCCAAAGATGTCTTTATATAACCTCTGACTTCTTCCAAGCTGGAGATAGAGGACTTCAAGGATTTAAGCTTCCCATCCCCCAACGCTGCTGTCAGAGACCAAAAAGCACTGCAGCAGCTTTTGAACGGGAGATGATCGGGAGAGGATTTTCTGGTCATGGCCAATTGAGCTGATATTCAGATATGTGACAGGTCTTGCAACGAAGTACAGTGTGTGAAATTTTTTTGCTTCCTGTGGCTAACCGTTAGCCCAAAAATCCATGATTACATTTTCCAGATTTGTATCTATTCACATTAAAATTTGTTTCATCTTCACTGCCGTGCCATGTCATTTGTTTAAGACCTTGGGGATTTCTGTTCAGTGGTCTGTTGTCACCAATGAGAGGGGAGTCAGTGACAGGAGTTGGAAATCTTTTCGAGCACGTTTTGTCCCAAATGTCGGCCCAGCTACATCTCTGCCCACTGCCTTTCTGTAGAAGCAGAGTTCTCCGCGAAGCTGTTCTCCTCGGTGTTCTCGGTGCTTGCCTTCCCACGATACAGAACCTCAAAGATGAGGGATTTTGGACTCTTGGCGTCCTCTAGCCTACTCGTATTAAACTATTCGAGTCGGGCAGTAGCACACCGAAGACGTGGGTTTCGTGGCCCTACGACCTGGTTTAAATTTCACTTTTTAAAACGGTAAAGGTGATGGAGGAGCTGGGTGAGAGTGCTACCCAAAATGTGCCGTAAAGTCAGGAGGGTCGCCTGCCTTTAAGAGATTGCAATCGGGAACAATAGATGTCAGTATTGAAGGAAGTTATTTCTTCTCAAAACCTGAAAAAAGCGAGCGAGGAGGACAGTTAGGGCACCGTTGCGATCGCGTGAGCGAGGGCTTTAACGCGGACCTTAGCCCAGGTCTCCACACCCAACCGCTGCCAAGTTGGTTCAAGAACAGCGCCACCTACATGGCGCTCACCTATGTGATGCAGCTTTTCGAGAGCTTTCCGACGGTGTCGGTTGCTAATCCCTCGCTGCTTTCCTTATAGAGATACAGCACTTAATTGGGTGAAAATTTTCAACTTTTGGCGCCCCCTAGCTCTGCACGGGATGGAACCAAAGCTCCGATTATAACGCGGGGCGAATCGGGTGGACGAGACCTTTCCGTCGATGTCTGGATCATGCCTCTACGTTGAAGTATGGCCGAGTTTGCCCGATTCACCTTGTTTGGCAAGAAGCAGTCAGGGTGCAAGACTTTTCATGGGCTCTGAGAGTCTGGAGCCGTGTTGGCACTTTCAACCAAAACAATGAGATACGGGCATTATTCTTACACAGGTTTTACAGATCCCCGAGAGCATCCGAGAACACGTCCAACCGTATCTCTGACGCTTTCCGCCTCCGAGCTACGGCTTTCCCAAAATGGTCGAGGTCAAGAGGTCACCCCTTGCACAGCGCCCAGTCTTTTGGGGGCTTATTTGGCCATACGGTGGGTTAGAGACTCGGAACCATTTCCGGCTTAAACCTGGCATCCCACCCATGGATGGCGTCTGTTTTGGTCACAAACGCCCCCCAGGAAGGACCCCGAAATGTGCCCTAAAGTCAGGTGGGTCGAATGCCTTTAATAGATTGCAATCGGGAACGATAGATGTCAATACGGAAGGAAGTTTTTCCAGAAAAGCGTCACCTACGTGGCATTCACATATGTTGTAGAGCACTCTGACTGCTTTCCAAAGATGTCTTTATATAACCTCTGACTTCTTCCAAGCTGGAGATAGAGGACTTCAAGGATTTAAGCTTCCCATCCCCCAACCCTGCTGTCAGAGACCAAAAAGCACTGCAGCAGCTTTTGAACGGGAGATGATCGGGAGAAGATTTTCTGGTCATGGCCAATTGAGCTGATATTCAGATATGTGACAGGTCTTGCAACGAAGTACAGTGTGTGAAATTTTTGTGCTTCCTGTGGCTAACCGTTAGCCCAAAAATCCATGATTCCATTTTCCAGATTTGTATCTATTCACATTAAAATTTGTCTCATCTTCACTGCCGTGCCATGTCATTTGTTTAAGACCTTGGGGATTTCTGTTCAGTGGTCTGTTGTCACCAATGAGAGGGGAGTCAGTGACAGGAGTTGGAAATCTTTTCGAGCACGTTTTGTCCCAAATGTCGGCCCAGCTACATCTCTGCCCACTGCCTTTCTGTAGAAGCAGAGTTCTCCGCGAAGCTGTTCTCCTCGGTGTTCTCGGTGCTTGCCTTCCCACGATACAGAACCTCAAAGATGAGGGATTTTGGACTCTTGGCGTCCTCTAGCCTACTCGTATTAAACTATTCGAGTCGGGCAGAAGCACACCGAAGACGTGGGTTTCGTGGCCCTACGACCTGGTTTAAATTTCACTTTTTAAAACACTAAAGGTGATGGAGGAGCTGGGTGAGAGTGCTACCCAAAATGTGCCCTAAAGTCAGGAGGGTCGCCTGCCTTTAAGAGATTGCAATCGGGAACAATAGATGTCAGTATTGAAGGAAGTTATTTCTTCTCAAAACCTGAAAAAAGCGAGCGAGGAGGACAGTTAGGGCACCGTTGCGATCGCGTGAGCGAGGGCTTTAACGCGGACCTTAGCCCAGGTCTCCACACCCAACCGCTGCCAAGTTGGTTCCAGAACAGCGCCACCTACATGGCGCTCACCTATGTGATGCAGCTTTTCGAGAGCTTTCCGACGGTGTCGGTTGCTAATCCCTCGCTGCTTTCCTTATAGAGATACAGCACTTAATTGGGTGAAAAATTTCAACTTTTAGCGCCCCCTAGCTCTGCACGGGATGGAACCAGAGCTCCGATTATAACGCGGGGCGAATCGGGTGGACGAGACCTTTCCGTCAATGTCTTGATCATGCCTCTACGTTGAAGTATGGCCGAGTTTGCCCGATTCACCTTGTTTGGCAAGAAGCAGTCAGGGTGCAAGACTTTTCATGGGCTCTGAGAGTCTGGAGCCGTGTTGGCACTTTCAACCAAAACAATGAGATACGGGCATTATTCTTACACAGGTTATACAGATCCCCGAGAGCATCCGAGAACACGTCCAACCGTATCTCTGACGCTTTCCGCCTCCGAGCTACGGCTTTCCCAAAATGGTCGAGGTCAAGAGGTCACCCCTTGCACAGCGCCCAGTCTTTTGGGGGCTTATTTGGCCATACGGTGGGTTAGAGACTCGGAACCATTTCCGGCTTAAACCTGGCATCCCACCCATGGATGGCGTCTGTTTTGGTCACAAACGCCCCCCAGGAAGGACCCCGAAATGTGCCCTAAAGTCAGGTGGGTCGAATGCCTTTAATAGATTGCAATCGGGAACAATAGATGTCATTATGGAAGGAGGTTATTTCTTCTCAAAACCTAAAAAAAGCGAGCGAGAAGGACAGTTAGGGCACCGTTGCGATCGCGTGAGCGAGGTCTTTAACGCGGACCTTAGCCCAGGTCTCCACACCCAACCGCTGCCAAGTTGGTTCCATAACAGCGCCACCTACATGGCGCTCACCTATGTGATGCAGCTTTTCGAGAGCTTTCCGACGGTGTCGGTTGCTAATCCCTCGCTGCTTTCCTTATAGAGATACAGCACTTAATTGGGTGAAAAAGTTCAACATTTGGCGCCCCCTAGCTCTGCACAGGATGGAACCAGAGCTCCGATTCCAACGCGGGGCGAATCGGGTGGACGAGACCTTTCCGTCGATGTCTGGATCATGCCTCTACGTTGAAGTATGGCCGAGTTTGCCCGATTCACCTTGTTTGGCAAGAAGGAGTCAGGGTGCAAGACTTTTCATGGGCTCTGAGAGTCTGGAGCCGTGTTGGCACTTTCAACCAAAACAATGATATACGGGCATTATTCTTACACAGGTTATACAGATCCCCGAGTGCATCCGAGAACACGTCCAGCCGTATCTCTGACGCTTTCCCCCTCCGAGCTACGGCTTTCCAAAATGGTCGAGGTCAAGAGGTCACCCCTTGCACAGCGCCCAGTCTTTTGGGGGCTTATTCGGCCATACGGAGGGTTAGAGACTCGGAACCACTTCCGGCTGAAACCTGGCATCCCACCCATGGATGGCGTCTGTTTTGGTCACAAATGGCCCCCAGGAAGGACCCCAAAATGTGCCCTAAAGTGAGGTGGGTCGAATGCCTTTAATAGATTGCAATCGGGAACGATAGATGTCAATACGGAAGGAAGTTTTTCCAGAAAAGCGTCACCTACGTGGCATTCACATATGTTGTAGAGCACTCTGACTGCTTTCCAAAGATGTCTTTATATAACCTCTGACTTCTTCCAAGCTGGAGATAGAGGACTTCAAGGATTTAAGCTTCCCATCCCCCAACCCTGCTGTCAGAGACCAAAAAGCACTGCAGCAGCTTTTGAACGGGAGATGATCGAGAGAAGATTTTCTGGTCATGGCCAATTGAGCTGATATTCAGATATGTGACAGGTCTTGCAACGAAGTACAGTGTGTGAAATTTTTGTGCTTCCTGTGGCTAACCGTTAGCCCAAAAATCCATGATTCCATTTTCCAGATTTGTATCTATTCACATTAAAATTTGTCTCATCTTCACTGCCGTGCCATGTCATTTGTTTAAGACCTTGGGGATTTCTGTTCAGTGGTCTGTTGTCACCAATGAGAGGGGAGTCAGTGACAGGAGTTGGAAATCTTTTCGAGCACGTTTTGTCCCAAATGTTGGCCCAGCTACATCTCTGCCCACTGCCTTTCTGTAGAAGCAGAGTTCTCCGCGAAGCTGTTCTCCTCGGTGTTCTCGGTGCTTGCCTTCCCACGATACAGAACCTCAAAGATGAGGGATTTTTGACTCTTGGCATCCTCTGGCCTACCCGTATTAAACTGTTGGAGTCGGGCAAAAGCACGCCTGAAGACTTGGGTTACGTCGCCCTACGACCCGGTTTAAATTTGACCTTTTAGAACGGGAAAGGTGATGGAGGAGCTGGGTGAGAGTGCCACCAAACTCGCTCAGTAGTCGATTTCATAGTTGAAACGACATTGGAAATCACCCCCCCCACATTCACATGTAAAAATGGAAGACCCTATATATCTATATGAAAATATGGAATATATCAAATAACATTGAATCTGGAGTTGAAATTCAAAAATGGTCTTAGACTGACACCTAGTGGCCATTTTTTGAAACTGGAATTGAAATCTGGAATTGCGCAATATCGACTTGGAATTGCGCAATACCCAGATTCCAATTTCTTGTATATAGATGGAAATCTGTCTTGGAATTCTGGAATCTTCCATTTTAAATTGACAATGAATGGCGAAACCCTATCCCTAACCCTAACCCTAACCCTTGGAGGGGGTCGTTCCTTCTTTGCCTGAAGAGGCATTTGAAACAGAACACGATCAGGTACATACACAAAAAGACGGCATTTAACATGTTGCAACATTGGAGTGATTTCATAAACTAAACATCCCCATAAGCCCGTTGCTACGGGAGGGGGTTAGTGAAGTTATCAATCTCTCTAAAACATTCAGGCTTTCATCAGCACAACTTACCTTGCTCAGTAGGGGTCTTAATTTCATTCCTACTTTCAATTGTAACAACAAAAACCTGAAATTTCAATGTCAATATGACCTACACAAATATCATAGAAGAATGAAACTGGCAGTTCATTATGGAGAAAAAGATAAATCTGAAACCAAACCCTTCACCCCAGATTCAGATTGGTCACCCCCCCTTGGTCAACTTCCTCCTGAAATATCAACCCTGATCAACTCGGATATGGATTTTTTTTTTTTATTCCCATTTTTATCCAATTAAACAGAACCTAAATTCAGAGGAAGTTGAAGCTCTCAAAGAGCTGACAGGTAACAAAGAAATTATCATCAAACCAGCCGATAAGGGAAGTGCAGTGGTAATTTTGGACCGAAAACGATATTTAAACGAGGGATATAGACAACTTCATGATCCAATATATTACTCCAAAATTCAAAAACCAATCTATATGGATACTCTGCCAATGGTTCAAAAGATTATTGACAATCTTTACCAGAAAAAATTCATTAATTTCAAGCAGAAACAATATTTACTGAACTCTTCTGAACCCAGACCCAGACTCTTTTATCTGCTGCCTAAAATACATAAGGAGCATACTAAGTGGAGCATACCATATGAGGTCCCCCCGGGAAGACCAATCGTTTCAGATTGTGACAGTGAGACGTATTACACAGCTGAATACTTGGATTACTTTTTGAATCCTCTATCCACAAAACATAGTAGTTACATCAAGGACACGTACGATTTCATTAACAAAATAAAAAATTTGGAAATCCCAGGGGATGCTTTTCTATTTAGCCTGGACATTGATAGTCTATACACTTACATTGACATTCAGGAAGGGATAGCAGCAATTAAAAGAATCTTTATAAAATACCCAAACAAAAAACGGCCAGATAAGGAACTAATGCAATTCTTGGAACTTAATTTGACCAGAAATGATTTCCAATTTAATGGGGAATTTTTTCTACAAATTAAGGGCACCGCGATGGGCAAAAAGTTTGCATCATCATATGCAAATATATTCATGGCGGAGTGGGAGACCACTGCCTTAGAAAAATGCCATCAAAAGCCTTTATTTTACTATAGATTTCTGGACAACATTTGGGGTGTGTTTTCCTACTCCGAGCGGGACTTTGAGGAATTTCTGAGGACTCTCAATAGTCACAATCCCGCTATTAAATTGAAGTCCACTATTAGCCAAACCTCTATTGATTTTCTGGACACAACTACATGTAAAGGACCCAATTTCCCAATTACTCATAGATTAGATATTAAAGTTTTCTTTTAACCAACAGATAGACATGCATTATTGTTTAATTACAGTCAATGGTGGGAACACATTACACCGGTCTTAAAATCATTGCATTGGCTCCCAGTATGTTTTAGGATCGATTTTAAGGTTCCTTTAATGGTTTTTAAGTGTCTTAATGGTCTTGGGCCTTCTTATCTTTCAGGACAGTGTTTACCATTTGAACCTTGGCGGTCTCTGCGCTCCTCTGCAGCCGTCTCCTTGTCATCCCTAAAGTCAGGACACACACTCATGGTGAGGCGTCTTTCTGTTATTATGGCCCTGATCTCTGGAACAGGCTGCTGGAGAACCTCAGAGAACATTCATGTTTTTAAGAGCCGGCTCAACACTCACCTTTTTAGTCGAGCTTTTACCTGATTATTATTTATTGTTGTCTGTTTATTTGCTCTGCATGTTTTACTTGATTATATTTGTACAGTGTTTTACTATTTAATCTTAGCACATTAATTTACTGTTTATTTTTATACTTTAATTTATCTTAACCCCCGTTCAAGTGTTTCCTGTATGGGAGCCCTTCCTCTGCCTAGGCTGTAGCTGCCTGGATGCTCTCAAGGTGGAGCTTGGGTGGAGGTGGGGGTCTCGGCCTTGCCTCCACTGGGTGCCCTGTGTTGGAGCCTCGGCTGCTGCTGTTGATCTACCGCTGCCGGTGCAGATGGCTCCTCTGATGTCGTTTCCTTGCCTGGTTCATCTACACTCGGCCCAATGTCCTTTTTTACTGTTGCTTTTAACTGTGTGTGTGCATGAAGGTTGGGTTGGGGGGAGGGGGGTATAACTGTGATCATGCTTTTAAATCTGTGGGGAGGGATGGGATTGTGGTTTTATCTGGGGTCGTTTTAATCTGTAAAGCACTTTGTGATGCAACTTCTTGTATAAAAAGCGCTTTATAAATAAAGTTCGATTTGATATAGCTTCATCGGACCGCTTGCAGCAGGTGGAAGACACGATCACGGATCAATCAGAGGCTCAGCTCTAAGCAGACGGGATCTCTGCATTTGGAGTTTTGTTGTTTAACATCTGCTAACTTTGCTGAAAGAATATCAAAGATTAGAAGCACTGTGATATGTGGGTTCTTAAAGAAACAGTAAAGCTAGCTTGGAGCACCCAGGCTAATATTATTAGCTTCGCTTAAAGTTTTGAACATTAATTATTCCCCCTCCCTGGGCTGCCACTTTATCGTGGTGGAGGGGTTTGAGTGTCCCAATGATCCTAGGAGCTATGTTGTCGGGGGCTTTTGCTCCTGGTAGGGTCACCCATGGCAATTTGGTTCTAGGTGAGGGATCAGACAAAGTGCAGCCCAAAAGACCCCTATGATGAACAAGAAAAATGGATCCAGTGTTCCGTCGCCCGGACGCGGGTCACCGGTGCCCCCCTCTGGAGCCAGGCCTGGAGGCGGGGCACGTTGGCGAGCGCCTGGTGCCCGGGCCTTTATCCATGGGGGCCCGGTCGGGCTTATCCCAAAGAGGTTACATGGGTCCCCCTTCCTATGAGCTCACCACCTGTGGGAGGGGCCATAGGGGTCGGGTGCTGTGCAGGATGGGCGGCAGCCGAAGTCGGGGACCTTGGCGGTCTGATGCTCGCCTGCAGAAGCTGGCTCTCGGGACGTGGAACTTCACCTCTCTGGTGGGGAAGGAGGCGGAGCTGGTGTGTGAGGTTGAGAGGTTTCGACTGTACATCATCGGACTCACCTCGATGCACGGCTCTGGCTCTGGAACCCGTCTCCTCAAGAGGGGTTGGACTCTCTTCCACTCTGGAGTTGCCCCCGCTGAGAGGCGCCGAGCTGGGGTGGGCATACTTGTTCCCCCACATCTCGGCGCCTGCACGTTGGGTTTGACCCCGGTGAACGAGAGGGTAACCTCCCTCCGCCTACGAGTGGGCGGACGGGTCCTGACTGTTGTTTGTGCTTATGCGCCAAACGGCAGATCAGATTACCCACCCTTTTTGGAGTCTTTAGAGGGGGTGCTAGAGAGTGCTCCTCCCGGGGACTCCCTTGTTCTGCTGGGGGACTTCAACGCTCACTTGGGCAATGACAGTGAGACCTGGAGGGGTGTGGTTGGGCGGAATGGTCTCCCCCCTTGATCTGAACCCGAGTGGTGTCTTGTTATTGGACTTCTGTGCTCGTCATGGATTGTCCATAACAAACACCATGTTCAAGCATAAGGGTGTCCATATGTGCACTTGGCACCAGGACACCTTAGGCCGCAGCTCGATGATCGACTTGGTTGTCGTCTCATCTGATCTACGGCCGCATGTTTTGGACACTCGGGTGAAGAGAGGGGCTGAGCTGTCCACTGACCACTACCTGGTGGTGAGTCGGCTCTGATGGTGGGGGAGGACGCCAGACAGACCTGCAAACACGTCCCAGGGGAGGCGGGGGACATTGAGTCCAAGTGGACCATGTTCCGTGCCTCCATTCTCGAGGCGGCTGACCGGAGCTGTGGCCGCAAGGTGGTCGGTGCCTGTCGCGGCGGCAACCCCCGAACCCGCTGGTGGACACCGGCGGTAAGGGATGCTGTCAGGCTGAAGAAGGAGTCCTATCGGGTCTTTTTGGCTTGTGGGACCCCTGAAGCAGCTGATAGGTACCGGCAGGCCAAGCGGAGTGCGGCTCGGATGGTCGCGGAGGCAAAAACTCGGGCGTGGGAGGAGTTTTGGAGAGGCCATGGACAACGACTTCCGTACGGCTTCGAAGCGATTCTGGTCCACCAGCCGGCGTCTCGGGGGGGGGAAGCGGTCTGTCACCAACACTGTTTACAGTGGGGATGGTGTGCTGCTGACCTCGACGCGGCACGTTTTGGGTCGGTTGATGGAATACTCGAAGACCTCCTCAATCCCACTGGGACGCCTTCCAATCTGGAAGCAGGGTCTGGGGACTTTGGGTCGGGCTCTCCAGTCGCTGGGGCTGAAGTCACCAAGGTGGTTAAAAAGCTCTTACGTGGAAAGCCTCCGGGGGTGGATGAGATTCGCCCGGAGTTCCCTAAGGCTTTGGATGTTGTAGGGCTGTGTTGGTTAACACCACTCTGCAATATTGCGTGGACATCGGGGGCAGTTCCCTTAGATTGGCAGACCGGGGTGGTGGTCCCCCTGTTTATAAAGGGGGACCACAGAGTGTGTTCCAACTACAGGGGGATCACACTTCTGAGCCTCCCTGGAAAGGTCTATTCGGGGGTTCTGGAGAGGAGGGTCCGACGGATAGTTGAACCCCGGATCCAGGAGGAACAATGCGGTTTTTGTCCTGGCCGTGGAACACTGGACCAGCTCTACACCCTCAGCAGGGTCCTGGAGGGTGCGTGGGAGTTCGCCCAACCGGTCTACATGTGTTTTGTGGACTTGGAGAACGCATTCGACCGTGTCCCTCGGGGGGCCCTGTAGGGGGGTGCTCCGGGAGTATGGGGTACCGGGCCCCTTGATACGGGCTGTTAGGTCCGTGTACGACCGGTGCCAGAGTTTGGTTCGCATTGCCCATAGGCCCAGCCAAGGTGTCGAGGGGATACGTTTTGGTGGCCTCAGGATCGAGTCTCCGCTTTTTGCAGATGACGTGGTCCTGTTGGCTTCATCGGAACATGATCAACGGCTTTCGCTGGAGCGGTTTGCGGCCGAGTGTGAAGCGGCTGGGATGAAGATCAGCACCTCCAAATCTGAGGCCATGGTCTTGAGCCGGGAAAAGGGTGGGGTGCTTTCTCCGGGTCGGGGATGGGGTCCTTTCCCAAGTGGAGGAGTTTAAGTATCTGGGGGTCTTGTTCATGAATGAGGGAAAAATGGAGCAGGAGATCGATAGACGGATTGGTGGGGCATCTGCAGTTATGCGGGCGCTGTACCGGTCTGTCGTGGTGAACCGGTCGATCTACGTTACTACCCTCATCTATGGTCACGAACTCTGGGTGGTGACCGTAAGAACGAGATCACAGATACAAGCGGCTGAAATTAGTTTCCTCCGCAGAGTGTCTGGGCTCTCCCTTAGAGATAGGAGAAGAAGCTCAGTCATCCGGAGGGGCTCAGAGTAGAGCCCCTGCTCCTCCACATTGAGAGGAGTCAGTTGAGGGCATCTGGTCAGGATGCCTCCTGGACGCCTCCCTGGTGAGGTGTTTCATGTCCCACCGGGAGGAGGGCAAGGGGAAGGCCCAGGACACGCTGGAGGGACTATATTTCTCGGCTGGCCTGGGAGCGCCTTGGGATTCCTCCCGAGGAGCTGGAACAAGTGGCTGGGGAGAGGGAAGTCTGGGTCTCTTTGCTTAAGCTGCTGCCCCCACGACCCGACCCCGGATAAGCGGAAGAAAATGGATGGATGGATGGATGGATGGACATTAATTATTCCCCTGGTCTCTCTCTGCTCTCTGAGGCGCAACAGACTAATAGCTATATGGTTTTTCACCATCATATGTTTATTTGCAAACATTTAAAGTTTCTTCTGTGTCACAGTCTGCAATAAAATCCATAGTTTTCTGTTGATCGAGCTGACAAGTCGTCACATCCGGTCTGGTGGAGGTTACATTTTCTCACAAAAGACTCCAAAAGACAAAATAATTTATATAAGAGTACCTTTTTGTTAAAACTTCCTATTATATTTATCTAAACAGTGGTTTAAGGGGTGCTCTCACCTGCAACCTGCTCTTTAAATGTCAAATATATATTTTTCACTTTGTTCCTTAACTGTACCGAAAATTTACCGAACCGTGATATTGAACCACGGTACATACCGAACCAAGACGTTACATCCGTGTTAATAACACAAATCAGCTAAATAAATCTTGAAAAGCTCTAGAACCAAGTTTTAACCAGACGACTTTGCACTAAAGTAAAGTAACTAAGACATGATGTTGCTACTAGTTTGTGACCCTCCGGCTCAGATAGCCCAAAGAGAATAAACGGACCCAGACAGAACAATCTGACTCATCATGGAGCTGGTTTATGTGATTTATTGACCTGAGAGGGAATCATCAGAACTTCAGGTAAACAGAGTCCAGGACAGACTAAGGTTCTGCTGAGACCTTTCTGAGTTATCTTCTGGACCAGTTCAGTTGTAAACATTGGGAGTGCTGCCCCCTGCTGCTCAGTCAGACTCAGTACAGCTGAGCAGATCCAGTCCATGTTCTGGTTGTGGACACCTTCAAAAGTCCAGTTTTCTGTTTCAGTTGGAATCCAATGAGTCATTTGGGCTCCTGGAACACAGTCAGCTGTTGGCCACACAGTATTCAGAGCTCAGGTGTTGTAGAGGTTGATGGTACCAGAACCGACCGGGGATCATATGAAGGTGAGGTGCTGATCTTTTTCCATGCCGTAGTTGTTCTTGTTCTCCTCAAATAGCTCCATGAGGCTCTGCAGGTAGACTCTGTGGAGATCATCAATGTCCTCTGAGGTGGGACACGCAGCCTGGGTCACTGGGATGGGCTTCCCAACTGGGGACAGACAAGACAAGCTCAGGTTCTACCTCAGGTTCTACACGGTTACACCAGAGACTGGAGCAGAGAACCTCCAAGTAGAAAAATTAGTTGAAAATCTGAAGATGAAGAAATAAAAACATGAAAGCCAACAGAAGAGAAACAAACATCCCACAGATTGTTTTACAGAAGGATCAGAACAACAGGTAGAAGTTATTGATTTAATATTAATCTGCTTTAGTTTGAACTAAGTTTATAAAAGAATCAATAAGGCCTCAGTAATGTTACAGCAGATCAACACTAAACAGTAAAAACTAAATTATCTTCATATTTCCTTTAAAGTTTAGATTTTTATTCATAATGTGTGAACGCTGTGGAGCCGTGATGGTCTGGTTCTGTTAAGGTACCAGCCCAGTAAGGACCTTTAGATATGGATGATATAGATTTACCCACCAGATGGAGATCAGAACCTCTCCATCTTTAATGTGAAAATTCTGTTAGAACCCAGTTCTGCCCATCAGAACCATTTTACTGATGTGAAACAGAACCGGTACTGTTTGAATTCTAGATCCAAAGGGAAACATGAAGAACATCATGTGTTGTTGAACCTTTACTGGTTCTTATGGTTCTAAACTGGGAGATGGGTTTGGGCTTCCCTCTGGACCTCCCAGTTCTAGCAGATGTTCTGCTGGACCCAAACATGGAGGACGGGTCGCTAGAACTTACCCACGGTGTGAATGGGCTTCCTGTAGGGAATCAGACCAAAGCTGTACTGGAAAACTCCTCTGGCGTGAAACAGGGGCATCGATATACCCATGATGCTTTGCAGCCAGTTCTGCTGACAAAACATCCCATAATATTAAATAATATAAACACTGTTCAGCTTCATCAACAGGGACAAAAGTATTCAAACCCCATGAAGTTAGTTATCCACATTTTGTTCTGTTCCAGACGAACATTAAGCAGATAACTCCGCCCCCTCTACTCTGGTACCTGCAGATAAAAACCAGTTCAGCCTTTAAGAGTCCTAAATCGGTACCAAGGGTCAAGCTAAGTGGACCAGAACCTGAGTCCAACGGCAGATGTTCTGGTTCTTGTCTTGGAGGTTCTTTAGAAAACATCAGAGAAAATCCAGCATCATGGAGACCAAGGAACCCAGCAGAAGGTCTGGGAGGAGGTTCTGGTCCGGTTCAGTAGAGGGTCTAGTTCTACAGGGAGGAGGTTCTGGTCCGGTTAAAGCAGGATCAGGTTCCACAGGTAGGAGGTTCTGGTCCGGTTCAGTGCAGAGTCAGGTTCTACAGGGAGGAGGTTCTGGTCCGGTTCAGTAGAGGGTCTAGTTCTACAGGGAGGAGGTTCTGGTCCGGTTAAAGCAGGATCAGGTTCTACAGGGAGGAGGTTCTGGTCCGGTTCAGTAGAGGGTCTAGTTCTACAGGGAGGAGGTTCTGGTCCGGTTCAGTAGAGGGTCTAGTTCTACAGGGAGGAGGTTCTGGTCCGGTTCAGTAGAGGGTCTAGTTCTACAGGGAGGAGGTTCTGGTCCGGTTCAGTAGATGGTCTAGTTCTACAGGGAGGAGGTTCTGGTCCGGTTAAAGCAGGATCAGGTTCCACAGGTAGGAGGTTCTGGTCTGGTTCAGTGCAGGGTCAGGTTCTACAGGGAGGAGGTTCTGGTCCGGTTAAAGCAGGATCAGGTTCCACAGGTAGGAGGTTCTGGTCTGGTTCAGTAGAGGGTCTAGTTCTACAGGGAGGAGGTTCTGGTCCGGTTCAGTAGAGGGTCTAGTTCTACAGGGAGGAGGTTCTGGTCCGGTTCAGTGCAGGGTCAGGTTCTACAGGGAGGAGGTTCTGGTCCGGTTAAAGCAGGATCAGGTTCCACAGGTAGGAGGTTCTGGTCTGGTTCAGTGCAGGGTCAGGTTCAGACCTACCATTTAATCAGAGAATCAGAACCATGTTGACTCTGGAGGAGCTGCAGCGATCCACAGCTCAGGTGGGAGAATTTGTCTACAGGACAGCTATTAGTAAAATCTATTAACAAAGCTAGAAAGCCCTCTGGGGGGGCAGACCTCCACCAGGGCAGCTAAGCCCCCCAGTGGGTCCAGGACATTTCCTGAACATCTAATCAAAATCTACCAACAACCTTTAGAGTTATGTTGCTAACAAACAAACAAAACTGGAGGTAATTAATTTAGGTGCCATTTTATTGTGTTCTTTGTATTACCCTACATGTCCACTAGGTGTCACTGTTTGATTGTAAAGGAGTTTATGGCAGAAACATCTAATCAGGGACAGGTGGTGCAGATAACCCCGCCCATCAAACACCTGAGTGTCTTGAAGCTCATTAACTTTTTTTTGCATCTGAGAGAAGCTTTTCTCCACAGAGACTCAGAGGTGAAGATCCAAGCTTCAGGTAACATCAGAGCTGCTTAGAGGGAACACCACGGTCCGGTTCTGATAGGTTCTGGTTCTGTGGCAGCAGACTGTGTTGAAACATGGAGGGAGGGGCAGAAAAAGCTACTATAGGTTAAAGCAGAGTCATGGATTAGAACGGTCTAGTCAAAGTCCAGACCTAAATCTAGCTGAGAACCTGTGGAAAGAAACTGATGTTCTCAGATGTTCTCTATCCATCCTGACTGATGGAGAGGAACCCAGAACACCTGCAGCCAGAGGAGCAGTGGATCACCGACCCGATCAGAACCAGAGGGTTCTGCTAAAGAGAACTACAGCTGTGGTTAATTTGAGGTCGTAGGAAATAGCAGCGCTAGGAGATCTGCTGCTGATCCTGCTGAATGCGTAGATTTGTGTCGACTAGAAGGTGAAAAGTTCTGATGGTTCTGATGAACGACCCGGTTTGGATGTTCAACTGGAAGTTACAGAAATATGGTTTACATGAAATCTGAAGCTTTTCAAACGTCCCACGGTTCATGAATGCAACAGGATGATGGTTGAACCTTCAGCCACGTGCGACGTCCTGTCAGTCAGATCCTCAGACCCCCGCAGGGAGAACCAGGACAAAAAGACAAAAATCTACTTTAAACATTTAAAATAAAATATTTTAATCTGGAAAACTGATTTTACAAACTACAGTTTGGAACAGGAAAAAATTTGGAAAAATGGAGAGAAAATCTACAATACTGAAGGTGGGTCTGTTACAGTGTTTTTTAAAGTTTGTGTTTTACAGTGTGTGTCTTCCAGACAGGCATGTCTGGAAGACATAAAAACATGGATGAATCTAAACATTTTGCTCTTAAATTCTGACAAAACAGAAGTTTCTGTCTTTGGACCAGAAGTTCTTAAACAGAAACTGATTAGTCAATCACTTCATCTGGATGGCATTAAATTGGCCCCCAGTAATAACGTAAAGAACCTCGGCGTTATTTTTGACCAAGACTTGACATTTAAATCCCATATTAAACAGGTTTCTAGGATTTCCTTCTTTCACCTCAGGAATATTGCTAAAATGAGAAACATCCTGTCCGGGAGTGATGCTGAGAAACTAGTCCATGCATTTGTTACCTCAAGGCTGGACTACTGTAATTCTTTACTATCAGGAAGTCCACAAAATGCCATTAAAAGCCTTCAGTTGATCCAAAATGCGGCAGCAAGAGTTCTGATGAATATTAAAAAGAGAGATCACATTTCTCCTGTTTTAGCTTCCCTTCATTGGCTCCCTGTTAAATCCAGAATAGAATCTAAGATCCTCCTTCTTCCATATAAAGCCCTTAATAATCAGCTCCATCATACATCAGAGATCTAATTGGTCCATATGTTCCTAACAGAGCCCTTCGCTCTCAGACTGCAGGTTTAATTGTAGTTCCTAGGATCTCTAAAAGTAGAATGGGAGGCAGATCTTTTAGTTATCAGGCTCCTCTCCTGTGGAACCAGCTCCCAGCTTTAGTCCGTGAGGCAGACACTCTGTTTACTTTTAAGGCCAGGCTTAAAACTTTCCTTTTTGATAAAGCTTATAGTTAGAGTGGCTAGGGTCATCCTGAGCTATCTCTGTAGTTATGCTGCTATAGGCTTAGACTGCTGGAGGACAGACTGACCACTTTTCTTCACTCTGCTACTTTTCTCTCCTACTACTCTCCAGTTGTATTACAGTACATTCTGTTATTTCGACTGTTAACTTTGTTTTCTCTCAGTGTTTTTCTCTCCATAGAAGATATACCTGGTCTGGTATCCTGCTTGGCTGCAATGCCCTGTTGGACGGGGGGCATCGACTGGGATGATCCTCCCAGTAACTGAACATCCACTGTGTCCTGTTATCAACTTTTTACTTTCTGTAACATAGAAAGTTCTCTTATATCAGATCTTCTGTTCCTTCTGTGTTTCTGCTCTGTCTTCTCAAACCCCCAGACGGTCGTGGCAGATGGCCGCTCCTACTGAGCCTGGTTCTGTTGGAGGTTTCTTCCTGTTAAAGGGGAGTTTTTCCTCTCCACTGTCGCTACATGCTTGCTCAGTATGAGGGATTGCTGAAGGATTGCTGTGGTTGGAAAGTCTGCATCAACGGGGCCCAACCTCACGCCAATGACTGACGCAATCTGCTGGGATTCCTTAAATAGGAAACTTTTTAACTGATTGGAATGTTTGTATAAATGTATTGAAATGACTTCTTGTTAAGAGCCTTGAGATGACATCTGTTGTGAATCGGCGCTATATAAATAAACTGAATTGAATTGTTACCGTGTGTGTTGTGTTACAGTGTGTGTGTTGCAGTGTGTGGGGTGTGTTACAGTGTGTTTTACAGTGTGTGTTACAGTGTGTGTGTTGTGTGACCTGCAGCCTCCTCAGGGGCGACCCGGCTGGATTCTCCATCTGATCAAACAGTTCGTTCTCTCCAAAAGAAAAGACTGGAACCAACTGAGCTCTGCACACACACACAATTAACACACATAGGTAACACACACAGTCAACAAGCATCAAGCTCCACGCACTGAATGGGCTCCACCCACCCGTGTTTCAGGGCCAGCTTGATGAAGCCCTTCCTCTTCTTCACCTGGGTAGCAGAAACATGGATCAGTCAGTGACCTTTGACCCAACAGCTCCATTAATCTGGGCCAGATTCAGGTTCCGATCCGGTTCTGTACACATCAGGAATTGAACCTGCAACCTGGAAGAAACCCTCAGACTAGAAGATCAGACCAACAGAACCGGGTCAGAGAAGCTGTAGGGTTGTACCTACAAAACCTGAGTTCTGGGTCAGACTTCTGGGTCGGGTTCTGCCTCATTAGGGACAGGTGTGATCACCTACCTGCAGGGTCAGAGCTCCAGGTCGAGCATCCAGAGCTTCTGGAGCTCCGCCCACCGCAATGACAGCCACGTTTCCTCCTTCAGGACAACTGACCAGGTGGGCCAGACTGGACTTAGAGCTGGAAACCAGTCCTGAGGGGACAGGAGGCGGGACATCAGTCAGAACAAATCAAAGTTCTGCTCAGGACATCACGCTGACCCAGTTTCTCTCCATGTTTCTTTCTTCTAACTCCACCTCTCTGCCTTTAACCCCGCCTCTCTGCCTTTAACCCTGCCTCTATGTGTCTAATCCCGCCTCTCTGTGTCTAACCCCACCTCTCTATCTTTAACCCCGCCTCTCTGGCTGTGTCCAGATTCAGGAGTTAGAAACTTCTAAGGTCGAATTTTAAGGACAGTTACGTCACACCGCCACGACAAGGACTGTCCGAATTCGAAGAGTCTTTAAAATGTGGCCCACAAATCCATCCATCTTTTCCCTGGATTCTAAGGACGGGTGCGGTGTACCCTTTACTGCTCTCCATATCCCAGGATGCATTGCGAGCCGGCCGGGAGTTGCTCCAGCACAATGGCAGACGAAGGGGAAGATGGAGCGAGAGAAGAATACTGCTTAAAAAGTTTATTAAAATCTGGCAGTGCAAAAAGATAAAAGGTTAAAGCGCTTGTGTTTTAGCCTTTTTTCTTGCTTTCATCATAATCCGTTTTTATTACAGTTTATCATAAATAATAATAATAGTAATTACGAATAAGCTGGTATGGCGGGTCCCTTTTTTTAATGAGTTGGCATTACGATAGCTTTTTTTTATTTTTTAAATAAGCCTTTTGTTAGACGTTTTAGGGAGCAAAGAGCAGACGACAACGCTGATTAAGCTCAGGGGGGAGAATGAGCAGCTCTTCACTGGGGTGAAGAACTCACAGCCACTAACATCCGGTCTACCTGTTGAAGAAGGACCCGACCTGCTTAGACCGGCGAGGACGGGGCCTTTGAAGGATCCAACCCCTGAATCTGGACACAGCCTTTGTCCTTAACCCCGCCTCTCTGTGTCTAACCCCGCCTCTCTGTGTCTAACCCCGCCTCTCTGTGTATAACCCAATGGCCGCTGGCTGCTCTGCTTTGTGACTACGACTCCGTGGGCCGCCATTGCTGTAGTACCGCCATATAGCCGCTAGTCCCCCATTGGAATACATTGGACTTTAGACAGTTAAAAACAACTTTAATGCCTGGTGCCTAATGTTTTCTACAGCTACATATTCCTCCTGTGATTATGCTGGGTTAAAAAAAACCAGAGGCACCAGGCTGGTTAACGTAGGATAAATTTCCTAAATCTTGCATAATTAATGAGGGCCGGACTTTGATTGACAGGCCGTTTACGTCGCTGCCTGGCCCATCGGCTAGGCTAATAGCTTGCTGCGCAGCTGCATGAAGCTAGCAGAGGCTATCTGGCTGTGGAGCTGAGCTCAGCCTAACGCTTTCTGTCTGAGGCTTTTCACTTTGATTTATTAGACTATTGAATAATGTGTGAGCCTAAGTAAAACATGTTTGCAATTACAAAATGTACGTTTAATTTTTTTTTCCTTTTCTGTTTGACCACTATAACATTTACTGCTGATATGCAGTGTGCAATTTGTGAAAAAAGCAGGGGGGGGGATTTTTATTTATTTTTTACATTTTATTCATGAAAATAAGGACAAGTTTGTGTATGCAGGCTGCAGGGCATCTTGCTCAAACGTTTACCCTTTAAAAACTGACAGGAAATGTGAAAAACAAAATTATTGTTGACATAAAAAATTAAGATAAGATAATTAAAATTAAAGAAAAGAATTCACTTGACTTGTCCAGTCACAGCAGGTGAGATTATTATTTCCCCGATGCATCAGCACCTTGTCCTCTCAGACCCACAACTCTCTCTGCATATGTCTGTGGTGAAGAAAATCACCTTGGAACCCAGCCAGGGTCAGGAATACTTTTCAGGTGTAAGAATCCCTCTATACCCTCAGTTTATTAAACCGTGCGCACAGATTTGAAGTGCTGCATGAAAGTATAGATATTTGAGTCGTTGTAGCCGGGACCATGTCCGCGGTAATATTGATCAATTACAGTTTTGTCCCCACCACTTAAAAACCTGATGTTCGCAGTTCGGTTTGTCTTCAAAGCTGTAGCCTATAATAACAAATAGTGCATTTATTGTGCAAGGAGTTGAAACAAACCTGGTCACTAGTGAGATTAAGTAGCCTATATATTAGTCCTGTTATTTACAAGTTAAAGGAATACTTTTTTTTTTCAGTTTAAAGCTCTGAAAAGGTCCAGCACGATGCCCAAATCAGCGCACGCATAAAACGTGTGTATGGAATTTATTAAACTGAGGGTACATATGAACCTCAAAATTATCTTTACACCTGACCCCTGCTGGGCTCCGTGCAGAGATGAAGGGAAGATTGTTGAGTGTTTTTATCATTCTTCCTCTAGTCTGTCAAACGGATTCTGGGTTGATTGCACAGAATCTCCTCTTGAACTCTGCTGTGGAGACGGAACGTGTAAACTGCAGCCATTCATTTGTGAAGGTGTTCGCCGATGTTGTTTAATAGAAATTTTTAATTAATCTTAACTTATTATCAATTCAAAGATGCAAACTCTCTGAGGATCAGTGTTATTTGTTCTGATAATGAAGCATATGTTTGCGGGAGAAACAGAAAGGCGTTCACAATCTTTAACAACTTTTATTTTGAAAAATAAAAAAATAAAAAAATCATCAACAAAGGTGAAAAACTGCTCCTGACTCGACTCCTAGCCCTCGGCCCTCGGCTGTATCAGGATATTGTCGACCTTTGCTTTATTAGTATTCATTTCTGGGGAGTAGAATTACAATCATTATTAAATTCCAATTATTACCGTATTAATCCATTCATAGCAGCACACACGAGGCCCTTTCATCCACACGCATTCAAAACACATACAGTGCACAGAAAGCACTTTTCATACAGGTAATTTAATACTTGACATTATTATACACTGTATATATAGTCAATGTTACACACATGTAAACATATAGCAGATTAGACTAGGCTAATAAACATCCTCCACTCGGCTTTACATACATTTTGACAGCAATCTGTCTGAGACTTTTTATCCAATTGTCTTCGATATCACGTTGTGATAATTCAGTTTAAATTGCTGTATTTGGTTCGACTTTAATTATAGTAACACTACATCTTAATAATTATTTTAAGTTATGAGTTCTTACCTTATGAGATTGGGGGGGAAAAGAGCCGTCAGAGGCGCACAGATGGCTGCAGTGGAATGAAGCGGGAGCTCTATACATACAGTCAATGAGCGGATTAGCCTTTAGCTTAGCTAGCCAGGTTTAGCATCAGAGCTAAAGGCTAATTTCTATACCTACAGTCAATGAGCGGTTTAGCCTTTAGCTTAGCTAGCTAAGTTTAGCATCAGAGCTAAAGGCTAATTTCTATATATACAGTCAATGAGCGGATTAGCCTTTAGCTTAGCTAGCCAGGTTTAGTATCAGAGCTAAAGGCTAATTTCTATATATACAGTCAATGAGCGGATTAGCCTTTAGTTTAGCTAGCCAGGTTTAGTATCAGAGCTAAAGGCTAATTTCTATATATACAGTCAATGAGCGGATTAGCCTTTAGCTTAGCTAGCCAGGTTTAGCATCAGAGCTAAAGGCTAATTTCTATACCTACAGTCAATGAGCAGTTTAGCCTTTAGGGTTAGCTAGCTAAGTTTAGCATCAGAGCTAAAGGCTAATTTCTATATATAGTCAATGAGCGGATTAGCCTTTAGCTTAGCTAGCCAGGTTTAGTATCAGAGCTAAAGGCTAATTTCTATATATACAGTCAATGAGCGGATTAGCCTTTAGCTTAGCTAGCCAGGTTTAGTATCAGAGCTAAAGGCGAATGGGCGGGATTACGACAGAAATACACGCCCCGCGAGGACCAAGCAGGGCCGAGTCTACAGCAAAGATCCCGCCCTTATGCCCTTTTTAGGAACATGCTGCGTCAGAACCGGGGAGGAGGAGTCTGTAAATCCGCCATGATTTCCCCCATGAACCATAACCCTAACCCCATTGTGGTAAATGGGGAGGAGTGCGGAAACGCTGTTCATTATATATACAGTCAATGGTCTAACCCCGTCTCTGTGTGCAACTCCGCCTCTCTGCCTTTAACCCCGCCTCTCTGTGTCTAGCCCCGCCTCTCTCCCAGAAGAAGCCAATGGCTGAACTCCTAGATGCAGAACAACGTCTGTCCCAGACGGAGGAGACAGATTTCCTGACCAGGTCGGGTGTGTAGAACTGGTTCCTGTGTTAGTTTACATCTAGAACTGGTGGAACCGACGGGTAACATTGGATAGAGGTTCCTGGACCACTAAACTCTACGTTTCAGGTCCTCCTGAGACAGCTGCTTCTGATCAGAGATCCTGTTAGGAACCAGCTGTGGTTCTCTTGGATGTTGATGAATTTACTTTCCTGGATAAATTGTGACTGTAGATGATTGACCTTAAAGCTGGTAGATGATGCAACATTATAGAGATCACTGATGGAGCAACGTTCCTCTGATCTTCTAGTCTATAGAACATCTGATTGATCTGGTCTAATAGAAGAAAACCAAGGAGACAACCTTCAGGTTTACTGTATCCAACCAAACAAAGATGGTGGAACTGAACAGACCGGTTCTGGAACATGAACCAGTCTTGGTGGAACATCCATTTATCATGATTCTGTAAACAAAAAGAAACCAGTTTTAACGTGTCCTTCGTTCCCAGAAAGATCAGCTTTTTATGAACACTTTAACGATAATAACAGTAACACGGATATAAACTAATTTAATGGAAGAACCAGAACCAGAACCACTAGGTTCAGGTTCCAGAATAAAGACAGAAGTTCTCCTATGACCCAGTTAATCTGGATTAGAAACACATTATTATTCTGAATATCTGTGTTATTGTTGTAATGCATTTCAGATATTTATTGTTTTATAACGTTTATTGTCCATTAAACCTTCTGGAGGACCTCAGGAAAGGATCCTGATCACAGAGGAACATGAAGCTGCTGCAGTTCCACATGTAGCCACCAGGCATCACTGTGAGTTACCTCTGATTTACCTGACCATCACCTGTCTCCCTCCCACCTGTACAGGAGCTGCACACAATCATCAGGATGATCAACAACCATCGCTGACACCATGTGACCCCACAGAGCGCCATCAGCCAATCAGAGAGCCCGTTGCTGCCTCCTCCTGCTGTGACCTGCAGCCCACTTTCACTGTGGACACAGTCTGGACCTGAAACTCTGATGAAACATGGTCCCTCCTGGAGCTGTGTGTAACAGAGGTCAAAGGTCACTGATATGAAGCATGTTGTAATCTGGAGCAGAGCTCCTGCTGATGGAGAAACAAGTTCAGCATTAAAGTCCAAACCCAGATTCTGTTTGGTTCTGACATCTGGGCCCAAACAGAACCCTGATGGTTCCACAGCTATGCAGATGATACACGACTATATTTATCTATAAATCCATGAACCCAGTCAGTGAGGTAGATTACAGGCATGTCTGGAAGACATAAAAACATGGATGACTCTAAAATTAGAAACATCCTGTCCAGGAGTGATGCTGAGAAACTAGTCCATGCATTTGTTACCTCAAGGCTGGACTACTGTAATTCTTTACTATCAGGAAGTCCACAAAATGCCATTAAAAGCCTTCAGTTGATCCAAAATGCTGCAGCAAGAGTTCTGATGAATATTAAAAAGAGAGATCACATTTCTCCTGTTTTAGCTTCCCTTCATTGGCTCCCTGTTAAATCCAGAATAGAATCTAAGATCCTCCTTCTTCCATATAAAGCCCATAATAATCAAGCTCCATCATACATCAGAGATCTGATTGGTCCATATGTTCCTAACAGAGCCCTTTGCTCTCAGACTGCAGGTTTACTGCTGGTTCCACTCAACATGCTGAAGGTTCTATTGGACCGGTTCAGTTCTGGGTCCATCATGGCTTTTCATCTGGTTCTGTTAGTTCTGCCAAACGTCTCACAAGAACCAAAGTCCAGATTATAATTTATCTCCAGATTCTCCAGATTTCATCTTCAGCCTGGAGGAGAACTTCTTCCTCCTGACTGTAGATCAAGATGATAAACTGGTATCCAGTCAATACTTCTACTGGACCTGGTTCCATGTTCTGGTTCTACTGGTTTGTTCTGGTTCTTCAGAAACATCATGAGCAGTTTTCTGATACCATGAGATGTTTAAGTCCACATCACCAGAACCATAGGACCAGTGAATTGTTGATGAAGATGTGAACAGGATCCAAACGTTCCTGCAGAACTCGACCAATCAGGATTCCCTGAGAGGTTCTGGTTCTGATCCGGCCTGCAGAGTTCTACCAGAACTTCAACCCATCCACAGATAAATTCATGAGTCTGTTTTTTTTAACAACCTGGAAAAATATTTCCATGTCCTCATTTCCTGTTTCTGTGTGTGTTCTTGTATAGCTTCCTATTCAGAACCTTTTCAGGCATATTCTCTAACCTTCTGAGGACCGATGGACCTTATAGGGACCAAAGCCTGGTCCTAATATGGTGGATCCCCTTTTTTTGGGTTAGGGGTTTAGAGGTATGGTGTGAATTATGTTTTGGTTAAGGTTAGGAATAAACTGGTAATGGTTAGGGTAAGGGTTTGGGTAAGGCATGAATGGAGGTATAAAAATGAATGGAAGTCAATATAAAGTCCTAATATGGGTAGCAATACAGACTTGTGTGTGTGTGTGTGTGTGTGTGTGTGTTTAGCATCCACTCTGAGGACCGTTTCATACAAAGTGAGGACTTTCTGCCTGGTTGGTTTTAGACGTTTGGTGTGAATCAAGTTTTAGGAAAATTTTCTGGCTAATCAGAATAAAGTCACTAGAATAAATGAAGGAAATCAAGGTCCTCACGATGACAGTCAGACAGGAATGTGTGTTTCTGTGTTTTGAATACTTAAAAAACAAATTCTGCAGAATTTCAACAGAACTTTCTCCTGGAATCGGACCATCTGCTGTCCGACCCAACTAACCCATACTGGACCGGGTAGAACAGAACCACACTGACCTCCACACATGATATAGTCCCTGAAGAACGGCACTCGGAACCAGAACGGCAGCATCAGCAGATGAGACCTGAGACCCGGAAACAGACAGGAGAACCCAGTAGCCTCGGTGCAGAAGTTCCCGAAGCCGCCGGCCACCAGAACCCCTGGAGACAGAAGAAGAGGGTCAGAACCAGAACCAGGAACTCTGGACAAAGAAGAAGAGGGTCAGAACCAGAACCACTGGAGACAGAAGAATAGGGTCAGAACCAGAACCACTGGAGACAGAAGAAGAGGGTCAGAACCAGAACCAGAACCTGGAGACAGAAGAAGAGGGTCAGAACCAGAACCAGAACCTGGAGACAGAAGAAAAGGGTCAGAACCAGAACCAGAACCCCTGGAGACACAGAGGGTCAGAACCAGAACAAACCAGAACTCCTGGAGACAGAAGAAGAGGGTCAGAACCAGAACCTAGAGACAGAAGAAGAGGGTCAGAACCAGAACCCCTGGAGACAGAAGAAGAGGGTCAGAACCAGAACCAGAACCAGAACCAGAACCTGGAGAAGGAAGAAGAGGGTCAGAACCAGAACCTGGAGACAGAAGAAGAGGGTCAGAACCAGAACCAGAACCTGGAGACAGAAGAAGAGGGTCAGAACCAGAACCACTAGAGACAGAAGAAGGAGGTCAGAACCAGAACCTGGAGACAGAAGAAGGAGGTCAGAACCAGAACCAGAACCCCTGGAGACAGAAGAAGGAGGTCAGAACCAGAACCAGAACCCCTGGAGACAGAAGAAGAGGGTCAGAACCAGAACCCCTGGAGACAGAAGAAGAAGAGGGTCTGAACCAGAACCTGGAGACAGACGAAGAGGGTCAGAACCAGAACCAGAACCAGAACCAGAACCTGGAGACAGAAGAAGAGGGTCAGAACCAGAACCTGGAGACAGAAGAAGAGGGTCAGAACCAGAACCAGGAACTCTGGACAAAGAAGAAGAGGGTCAGAACCAGAACACAGAAGAAGAGGGTCAGAACCAGAACCAGAACCTGGACACAGAAGAAGAGGGTCAGAACCAGAACCAGAACCCCTGGAGACAGAAGAGGGTCAGAACCAGAACCAGAACCCCTGGAGACAGAAGAAGAGGGTCAGAACCAGAACCCCTGGAGACAGAAGAAGAGGGTCAGAACCAGAACCAGAACCAGAACCTGGAGAAGGAAGAAGAGGGTCAGAACCAGAACCTGGAGACAGAAGAAGAGGGTCAGAACCAGAACCAGAACCTGGAGACAGAAGAAGAGGGTCAGAACCAGAACCACTAGAGACAGAAGAAGGAGGTCAGAACCAGAACCAGGAACTCTGGAGACAGAAGAAGGAGGTCAGAACCAGAACCAGAACCCCTGGAGACAGAAGAAGGAGGTCAGAACCAGAACCAGAACCCCTGGAGACAGAAGAAGAAGAGGGTCTGAACCAGAACCTGGAGACAGAAGAAGAGGGTCAGAACCAGAACCAGAACCTGGAGACAGAAGAAGAGGGTCAGAACCAGAACCTGGAGACATGAGAAGAGGGTCAGAACCAGAACCCCTGGACAAAGAAGAAGAGGGTCAGAACCAGAACCAGAACCCCTGGAGACAGAAGAAGAGGGTCAGAACCAGAACCAGAACCCCTGGAGACAGAAGAAGAGGGTCAGAACCAGAACCAGAACCCCTGGAGACAGAAGAAGAGGGTCAGAACCAGAACCAGAACTCCTGGAGACAGAAGAAGAGGGTCAGAACCAGAACCCCTGGACAAAGAAGAAGAGGATCAGAACCAGAACTCCTGGAGACAGAAGAAGAGGGTCAGAACCAGAACCAGAACCTGGAGACAGAAGAAGAGGATCAGAACCAGAACCCCTGGAGACAGAAGAGGGTCAGAACCAGAACCAGAACCTGGAGGCAGAAGAAGAGGATCAGAACCAGAACCTGGAGACAGAAGAAGAGGGTCAGAACCAGAACCAGAACCTGGAGACATAAGAAGAGGGTCAGAACCAGAACCAGAACCTGGAGACATAAGAAGAGGGTCAGAACCAGAACCAGAACCTGGAGACAGAAGAAGAGGGTCAGAACCAGAACCAGAACCTGGAGACAGAAGAAGAGGGTCAGAACCAGAAGCAGAACTCCTGGAGACAGAAGAGGCACAGAACCAGAACCAGAACCCCTGAGAGATTGGAGAAAAAGTATTTAAAGTAATCACACCCCTGTTGCATCATCGGTTAACTGAGATTCAACACTGGTTCTGGTTCACCATCCACAGCCAGACCTGTTAGATGAACAGAACCTGTCTGTCAACATGAAGCAGGTCAGAACATCAAGAACTGATGAAGAACCGAGTTCCTGACATCTACCAGAACCATCTCTAAGGTTCTGGACTCCAGAGAACCTCAGTCAGAACCATGGAGAACACCTGGACCAGTGGAGAACCCGACCCACCAGAACTACTCCACGAGGTCCAGAAGAACCAGAACATCTGGAGCTCGGCAGGCCTCACTGCCTCAGCTAAGGTCAAAGGTCATGAAGCCGGATCCTAAGTTCATCTGAAGACAATCCGACCCAAATCAGAACTTCAAACCATCTGAACGAAACTTTAAGCTCCAGCCTGACCCGGTTCTGCAACAGAACCAGGACCCAAACCGGGCCCACCAGCAGGTCCACCTCAGAATGAATAGAATAGGTTGTTTAGGAGTGGCCTAGTCAAAGTCTGGAGGGGTTTCACCAAGCTGGAGAAGAGGGTCAAAGGTCATCCTCAGGGATCAGCTGCTGCTGCAGAGGGAGGGTGTAAAAACTTATTTTGTTTCTTCTACAAACATCTTCAGTTTGTCTGAACTTTGACTAGGCCGATCTAAACATCCCATAATATCTCTGGCCTGGATGTTTGTCCTGCTGGGAGGTTAAGCTCCGCCTACTCCCCTGCTGGGTGGTGAAACTCCGCCCCACTCTCCAGCTGGGAGGTGAAACTCCGCCCCACTCTCCAGCTGGGAGGTGAAACTCCGCCCCACTCTCCAGCTGGGAGGTGAAACTCCGCCCCACTCTCCAGCTGGGAGGTGAAACTCCGCCCCACTCTCCAGCTGGGAGGTGAAACTCCACCCCACTCTCAGCCTCTAACAGGTTTTATCTACTTCCCAGAGCATGATCCTGCCACCAACGTAGCTGCAGATAGACTCTGGGTCCTGATTGGTCCAACAGCAGGGGGCGCTCCTGCTGACCTTTGACCCTCTGGTGGCATCAGCCATCTTCTATAGGAGTGGAGTCCAAAGTGCGACCTAACGCAGTCCCTGACTGCAGCTCAACAGCCTGATGTCTCCCTGAGGGACGCCTGTGGTCCACACGTTTCAGAACCGGCCGGGCAGAACCTTGTGGTGGTCCGACCCAGTGGAGACTCACCGTGGGGGTGGAACCCAAAGATGTAGTTGTGGGTCGGGTCCAGATCGACGGTCTTCACCAGCTGCAGAGACAAAAACCATCAATAAGCAACAATCAGAGATCAGAGCAGAGGAGCGGTTCTGGTCTCACCTCCAAGGGGAAGTAGTCCCTGAAATAGTCCCACACCGTCCAGGTTCTGACCCACTGGGACCGCCGGCCTCCAGTGGTGGGGGTGTCCCAGTCCAGCCACAGCCAACCAGCATACAGCAGGGCTACCATCCACCAATCAGAGAGGGCCAGGAGGACAAAGGCGGCCAGACAGCACTGAGCTGAGAGACAACAGAACAGAGAGACAGGTGAGTGGACCGGGCCCAACCAACCAGAACCCTGCAGCCTGAGGCTGGTAACTGGACCGGGTCAATGGGTTCTGGTACAGAATAAGGTTCTGGATCTTCTGTTCTAAACCTACATGCTGCTGAAAGGTTCTCGAGAGGTTCTGGTTCTGTCCATAAATGTCTGCTGTAATGATCCATGCAACCATCACAGGTCCTCTACCGTGCTCTTCCTGTTCTGTTGGGTCCGATCTCTAAAGGTACCTGATGATCCGCAGGTCTCCTTCCAGAACTTTCACACTAGCAGACCAGAACCCGTCTACCTGGTACCAGAACCTTTTAACCTGTTAGTTTAACAGCTAGTTCGTTTTTCTACTGGCTGATTATATCAGATTTAACTGGAGAGGAAAAGTTTCTGATTATAGAACCCATTTTGGATATGATGAATCTATCCTTAGTAAACGGATACGTACCACAGGAATTTAAAATAGCTGTAATTAAACCTTTACTCAAGAAACCTTCCCTTGATCAAGATGACTTAGTGAATTACAGACCTATATCTAACCTTCCTTTCTGCCTGATCGGACCAGTGACGACATGTTTAGCCGCATGATGTCATTCCATCAATGGTTGTCTAGGTGGTGTCCTGCAAACGATGTGGGCTACATTGATAAGTGGAGAACTTTTTGGGGAAAACCTGGTCTGATCCAGAGAGACGGCATCCATCCCACTTTGGATGGAGCAGCTCTTCTTTCTAGGAATATGGCTGAATTTATTAGTCCTCCAAAACACTGACAACCCAGGGTCCAGACCAGGAAGCAGAGTCGTAGTTTAACCCACCTCTCTGCTGCTTCTGTACTGTTACCCCCCCCATTTTTCGTTCTGATTTACTAATTAGTCCCAGACCAATTGATAGCTACAGTTCTTTTGAACATCTAACCCTTAATTTTCCTCATCCAAGTTGGAAAACATTAAGACCATTTTTGTTTGTGGTTTTGTATCGTCCACCAGGCCCTTACTCTCAATTCTTGGATCAGATCTCACATTTTTTATCTGATTTAGTATTAAATACTGATAGGGTTATTATAGTGGGGGACTTCAATATTCATGTGGATACTGAAAGTGATAGCCTAAATGCAGCCTTTAGTGCTATTTTAGACTCAATTGGCTTTACTCAAAAAGTACAGGGATCGACCCACTCGGGCAAACACACTTTGGACCTTGTACTGACATACGGTATTGAGTGTGAGGAAATAACAGTCCACCCACATAACCCGGTCCTGTCTGACCACTTCTTAATAACTTTTGAATTTACTTTGACTGACCATCTTAAATCTGAAAGAAAATGTCATTATAGTAGAGCTTTATCAGACAATGCTGTAACAATTTTTAAAGAATCTGTTCCATTCTTACTTTCCTCAGTGTCTCAGAGTAACACAGTGGATGGCAGCAATTCTATCTCTAACCCTTCAGAAATTGATGGTCTGGTTCACAGCGTTACGTCCTCATTGCGTTTGGCATTAGATAGTGTAGCTCCCTTAAAAAAGAAAGTGGCTAGCCATAGGAGGCTGACTCCTTGGTTCAACGCAGAGTTGCGTACTTTAAAGCAGAATACTAGGAAGTTGGAGAGAAAATGGCGCTCTACACACCTAGAGGATTCCTATTTAACCTGGAATAACAGTCTACTGCTGTATAAAAAGACCCTTCGACAAGCTAGAACAGCATATTTTTCATCATTAATAGAGGCGAATTAAAACAATCCTAGGTTTCTTTTTAGTACAGTTGCCAAACTTACACAGAGTCATAGCTCTGTTGAGCCAACTATTCCCCCAGCTCTTAGCAGTGATGATTTTATGGGATTCTTCATAAATAAAATTAATTCTATTAAAAATAAAATCATTGGCATCTTCCCAAACATGATTACTTCTTCCTCAGTAAATGAGGCAGTATCGGAAAGAACTGTAGAACCTAATTTGTGCTTAGGCTGTTTTGATTCAGTCGAGCTTTCAGAATTATCAAAAATATTAGCCTCATCTAAACCTTCAACTTGTATGTTGGACCCAATTCCAACCAAATTATTTAAAGAAGTGTTCCATTTGGTTCCTGGCCCCATTTTGGATATGATGAATCTATCCTTAGTAAACGGATACGTACCACAGGAATTTAAAATAGCTGTAATTAAACCTTTACTCAAGAAACCTTCCCTTGATCAAGATGACTTAGTGAATTACAGACCTATATCTAACCTTCCTTTCTTATCCAAAGTCCTTGAGAAAATAGTTGCTAATCAAGTCTGTGAGCATTTAAACAATAACGAGCTGTTTGAAGAGTTTCAGTCAGGTTTTAGAGCTCATCATAGCACTGAAACAGCACTGGTGAAGGTTACTAATGATATTCTCATGGCCTCAGATAATGGACTGGTGTCTGTTCTGGTTTTGTTAGATCTCAGTGCTGCTTTTGACACAGTCGATCATAATATTCTCTTAGAAAGGCTTGAACATGTTGCAGGGATCAGAGGAACAGCACTAGGCTGGTTTAAATCAGATTTGTCTGATAGATTCCAGTTTGTTCATCTAAATGATAAATCATCTTCACTCTCAAGGGTTACTTGTGGAGTTCCACAGGGTTCTGTGTTTGGACCAATTCTGTTCACCATATAAATGCTCCCAATTGGTAGAATCATTAGACAGCATGGGATACATTTCCACAGCTATGCAGATGATACACAACTATATTTATCCATAAATCCCGATGAACCCAGTCAGTTAGGTAGATTACAGGCATGTCTGGAAGACATAAAAACATGGATGAATCTAAACTTTTTGCTTTTAAATTCTGACAAGACAGAAGTTTCTGTCTTTGGACCAGAAGTTCTTAAACAGAAACTGATTAGTCAATCACTTCATCTGGATGGCATTAAATTGGCCCCCAGTAATAACGTAAAGAACCTCGGCGTTAATTTTTGACCAAGACTTGACATTTAAATCCCATATTAAACAGGTTTCTAGGATTTCTTTCTTTCACCTCCGGAATATTGCTAAAATGAGAAACATCCTGTCCAGGAGTGATGCTGAGAAACTAGTCCATGCATTTGTTACCTCAAGGCTGGACTACTGTAATTCTTTACTATCAGGTCGTCCACAAAATGCCATTAAAAGCCTTCAGTTGATCCAAAATGCAGCAGCAAGAGTTCTGATGAATATTAAAAAGAGAGATCACATTTCTCCTGTTTTAGCTTCCCTTCATTGGCTCCCTGTTAAATCCAGAATAGAATCTAAGATCCTCCTTCTTCCATATAAAGCCCTTAATAATCAAGCTCCATCATACATCAGAGATCTGATTGGTCCATATGTTCCTAACAGAGCACTTTGCTCTCAGACTGCAGGTTTACTTGTAGTTCCTAGGATCTCTAAAAGTAGAATGGGAGGCAGATCTTTTAGTTATCAGGCTCCTCTCCTGTGGAACCAGCTCCCAGCTTTAGTCCGTGAGGCAGACACTCTGTTTACTTTTAAGGCCAGGCTTAAAACTTTCCTTTTTGATAAAGCTTATAGTTAGAGTGGCTAAGGTCACCCTGAGCTATCTCTGTAGTTATGCTGCTATAGGCTTAGACTGCTGGAGGACAGACTGACCAATTTTCTTCACTCTGCTACTTTTCTCTCCTACTACTCTCCAGTTGTATTACAGTACATTCTGTTATTTCGACTGTTAACTTTGTTTTCTCTCAGTGTTTTTCTCTCCATAGAAGATATACCTGGTCTGGTATCCTGCTTGGCTGCAATGCCCTGTTGGACGGGGGGCATCGACTGGGATGATGCTCCCAGTAACTGAACATCCACTGTGTCCTGTTATCAACTTTTTACTTTCTGTAACATAGAAAGTTCTCTTATATCAGATCTTCTGTTCCTTCTGTGTTTCTGCTCTGTCTTCTCAAACCCCCAGACGGTCGTGGCAGATGGCCGCTCCTACTGAGCCTGGTTCTGTTGGAGGTTTCTTCCTGTTAAAGGGGAGTTTTTCCTCTCCACCGTCGCTACATGCTTGCTCAGTATGAGGGATTGCAGAAAGTCAATCGGCTGAGATTCCTTAGATAGAAACTTTAAACTCATTGGATTGAAATTAGTTTTCTGTAAAGTTCCTTGAGATGAAACATCTGTTATGAATCGGCAACATATAGATAAACTGAACTGAATGTGGATCACAGTAAAACTAAACTACCACTGCTGTTGCTTCTGGATCATCAGGACCTCTAGAACCTCCTAAAAGTTCTGATAATGTGTTTAATTAGACGGTTCTACAGAACCAGCAGAACCTATAAAGTCACCATAAAGCTGTTGACCAATCAGAACCTCCTCAGATATTTACCCAGAGCCAGGAAGGAGAAGACCCACTGCAGCACCGCGGCCGTCTGCAGCCTCCTCCTCCGCGGGACGTTCAGCGGAGCGAACTGGATCTTCATACCGAGGGAGGAGCAGCTGTGGGCGGCTTGGAGAGCAGAGTGGAGCCGCTGTTGGTCCTCCAGCAGGAGATGAAGATCTTCTCCTCTTCCTCTTCTTCTTCTCCACCAGTTGAGCTGCAGATCTTCTTCTTCTTTCTCCAAACTTTTTACACGCTACTGCTGCCTCTACGCATGCGCCCAGGACATCTAACTGGGTGTGTTCCTGTTGGTCAATAAAACGTGTCGGGAGCGCGCAGGAGCGTGAGTCCAGAGCGTGTACGGAGGGGAGTGACACAGGCTCCGCCCCATTACCCGCCGGAGATTTATGCGTCACGCATTGTGGGCGGGGTTAGACCAGAGATTCGTCCAATCAGATACAGCAGCGAGTCTTCTTAGTTTTTATTAAGAAATCAACTAATTAAAATTATGATTCAAGTTTTGAAAAATAGAGTAGTAATAATAAAAAACAATTGTGTATTTAAAAAAATTAAGATAACTTTACTTTAAATATTTGCTTCATTTATTACATTCAGAGTAAAATCTGAGCTTTAGTAAATCCATCCATTATCTGTACCCGTCCATCCCAGCGTCATAGAGGGAGAAATAAACTGAATCCTCTCTATGACGCTGGTCCATCCCAAGCCGGATTGTGGGAGGGGCTTATCTCCAGGCCAGCAGTCATTGGGCGAGAGGCGATGTTACACTCTGGACACGCCACCAGTCCATCGCAGGGCCTTTGGTAAATTAGGTTTAATAAAGTTTTAAAGAAATTACAGGCCGTTTTTAAAAGAAAACGTAAAAAAACATTTATGGATACAAACTTTTACCAATTCGGTTAAATCATTAACACCCTAATAATTAATTAATCCAGAGAATAGAGGAACTAAAGGGTTAAATCTGATGAAAATAAACTCACTGGATAGATAATAAAAAAACATTAAACACATTAAAATTAATTCCTTTAGCAGGAGGAGAGATGAGAAAAGACATACTAATTTAGAAAGGTTGGAGTTTATCTTTAAAGCATTCATTATTTTCATTAAGAGGGAAATTATTGTTTGGGCGTTTCTTTATTTTATTGTTGAAGTTGTTGAAGAAATTCGATTATTAAAGATTGTTCTGGAGCTGATGATGGAGAATAGATGAATTTTCCTCCTGACTGATGAATTATTACTTTTTATTTCTGGAGCATAATTTCACAACATGTCATCTCAAAGTTTTAGAGACGATCATCAACCTACTGATTAATTAGAGAATAAAGTTCATTATTCCAATTAGTTTAAAGTTTCTATTTAAGGAATCTCAGCAGGTTGACTTTACAGCAATCCTTCAGCAATCCCTCGTACTGAGCAAGCATGTAGCGACAGTGGAGAGGAAAAACTCCCCTTTAACAGGAAGAAACCTCCAGCAGAACCAGAACCAGAACCAGAACCAGGGCCAGAACCTGGATCAACACCAGTGGTCAGACCGTCTGGTTCTAGAAGACAGAGCAGAGACAACGAAGGAACAGAACCAGGAGAACTTTCTATGTTAAAAGTTCTTCTTTTTTTTATTAAGATCCTTCAGATGTTGAGTTTCTGCAGTAGAAATAAACTGATTCCTGTCTGGAAGGATGAAATATCAGAATTTAATGAACTTGTTAAACATTAAAACATTGATTTCTGGTCATGATGAATATTCTGGTTGTTTAATAAACACTGGTAATAATCCAGCAGTGATGATGATGATGATAATGGGGAGATGTTTGAGAACCTGGATGAAGAATAATGAATCTCATCCTGAACGTTCCTCCTGATCCACAACGTTCCTGAAGCCAAACGAAGAAGATCCTCCTCCTCTTCCTCATCCTCAGTGAGACGACAGCAGATCCAGAACCAGCTGATGATCTATGGGTCTGCAGACAGAACTTCACCCAGCCTCAGTTAAACACTAATGGGTCAGAACCTCACAGGTTCTGGTTCTATAATCTATCAGAATATTATAATCTGACTTCAACAAGATCAGTCGTCATAAACTTGATTATTCTGGTTTGGGAATAAATCCTCCAGATTTTCTGCTTTTATCAACCAAACTTTATTTATAAAGAGATTTTTACAGAGACGCTACGATCCGCCATGTTTATACTTCTTCCTCAGGTAGAGTTTCTGTTATCACAACTGGATCCACCCAGTAGAACCACTGAAGCTCGACCCAGTAGAACCATTGAAGCTCGACCCAGTAGAACCACTGAAGGTCGTCCCAGTAGAACCAGTGAAGGTCGACCCAGTAGAACCAGTGAAGGTCGACCCAGTAGAACCAGTGAAGGTCGACCTAGAAACAGGCTGAGACCTGATAGAGAACCAGACGGGTCCGACTGAGGGAGAACTTCAGGAAGAACTTTATTTCTGATCAGAACCAACCAGTTCTGGTACCAGCAGCAGCTAACGGGCTCACACAGAAACCAGAACCACCTGATGGACAGAACTAAAGGAACCAGCGGAGGTACCAGTTCTACAGAACATCTGAGGAGGAATCTGGATCCAGCAGGAACCAGAACCGGTCCACTGAGGGGCTTTGGATCAGTATCATGTTCCTGGCTGGTTCAGCTGGACCTAAGCTCTGGTCCAGTTGTGGTTCTGGTCCCAGAACCTCTGACTGCAGAATGTTCTAAGTGATCTCAGTCTGGACCAGGTTTACCTGTAGGTTCAGAAACCCAACCAGAACCCAACAGAACCGGTGCTACAGTCTGGTCCAGTCCAAGACAAACACCAGAACTTTCCATCTCCATCATCTAAGGCAGCTGATCTGGTTCTGGTTCTGATATCGTCAGAGATCCAAACATACCAGAACCGGGCTCTTCAGAACCGGACCCCTCTGTCCAAACAGGACCGGTCCATCAGAAGTGGATCCGATGGCGGACCTCCAGGAGGGACGTCCTGGAGGAGGTTCTGGCCCGTCAGCCGGTTTATCTGGTAGTTCTGGACCAAAGCCTCCTCGGTCCAGTCGGTTCTGGTCAGTAGAGGTTCTATGTGGGTCCCCGGGCCCCGGAGCAGAACCGGGTACGGCACGCTAGGAGGTTCCCGGTCCAACAGAGCGGCTCCGTGAGCTCGAAGAGGTCCGTCTGGGTCGAACGGTGGAACCGGTACCAAGGATGTGTCCCGGGTCTGCAGCTGCTGGTTCTGATGGTCCATTTGGTACAGCTGCTTCTTGTGGACCTCACAGGGGTTCTGGTGGTCCAGTCTGGCTTGGAAGAGTTGCTTCTTAGGGGGGTAAACCTGGTTCTGATGGTCCGGCTGCTTCTTCTGGTTCCGGATGCCGTCCTGGGTCTGCTGGTTCATCTGGACCTGGTACTGAGAGTTCTGATTGTTCTGCTCTGAATGGGACGGCTGCTTCTGCTGGTTCTGCTCAGGGTGTTTGTTCTGCTGGTCCAGTTGCGCTTGATAGGACTGAGGGTTCTGCTGGTTCTGGTTCTGTTGGTTCTCCTCCTGGTCCATCTGTGCATGGAACTGCTGTTTCTTCTGGCTCTGGATCTGGTTGTGGACCTGGTTCTTCACGTCCTTCCAGTGTCTACCCTTGAGGACCGGTTCCGAGTCCAAACAGCGCTGACAGACCTCCTTTCCTGGTACCGTCTGGAGCAGAACATGGACCCCCAGGTGTCTCCAGATGGCCTCCTTCTCTGCTGAGGACCAGGGCCGGCGCCGGACCTTCCTGGGACAAACCAGACCTGGAGGACAGAGGACGGGACCAGAGATGAGACGGACCTCCTGAACCGGAGAACCGGAGGTTCTGGTGGACTCAGGACTCACCTGGGACTAGGTTCTGCACTCTAGACTCTGGAGGAACCAAGGGGACCCCAGGAATGGACCCAAACCGGGACAGAGCTACAGGGAGACACAGATGAGGGTGAAACAGCACCATCTGCTGGATGGATGGAGACATTACAGGACAAACATCAGAAGGTGTGGAGGAAATCCTGCTGTGAGACAGTTCTGGTACTGGTCGGGAGAGAAACCCACCGTCCGGTCTCACTCTGGGTCAGAACCCACCATCGGGTCTCAGTCTGGGTCAGAACCCACCGTCCGGTCTCAGTCTGGGTCAGAACCCACCATCGGGTCTCAGTCTGGGTCAGAACCCACCATCCGGTCTCAGTCTGGGTCAGAACTCACCATTAGGTCTCAGGTTCTTGTCGGTTCTGGTCTGGCCCGTCCGTTTCCTGGCCTTGGTTCCTCGCTCTGCTGCAGAAACACAACTTCAGTCAGAGTGGTCCAGATATTCTGACCCTTCTGGTAGACAGGGGAGATTCCTACTGGATTCAGGTCCTACCTGGGTCTGGGTCTGGGTCCGGGTTCTGGAGGCCCAGCTCGTCCCACTCCCTCCCCAGCAGGTGATAGAAGTCTGTGGTTCTGGCCGCCGCCTCCCAATCTCCGTCCTGAAGACTCTCTCCGATGGCGATCTCACAGACCGTCTTCAGGGTGGTCTTCACCGATAGCGGGGGTCGGCTCCACCGGTATCCTGCGGCCTTCTTTGCGGCGGACAGCGCCAGGCTGAGCTGACCCGGAACCAGCAGGTCCTGCAGGTTCTGGACCTCCGGGTCCAGGGACTTGGCCGCCAGCAGCAGGCGTCCGAGCTCCCGGAGCTTCTGGCTGACGTACTCGTAGCTCCGCTGGCTGCCGTCCTGGGTCCCCATCAGCTTGTTGCCATACTTACAGATCAGCCAATCAGACTTGACCTGGGCAAGGAGACAGGGGAGGAGTTAGAGAGAGGAGGCGGAGTCAGAGACAGGTAAACCTGAGGGAGCAGGTGTCTGGACCTCATAGGAGACGCTGTCCTGGTTCATGCGGTGCAGGATCTCGCTGCAGCTCTCCGACGCGCCGCTGGAGATGGGCAGCAGGCGGGACGCTGCAGCCTGAACTCTGGTCCTCCTCTTAGGGTGGTTCTGTGCTGCATTCTGGTTCTTATCCAGACTGGGGTCAGAGGTCAGTGTCTGGTCTGGAGCTTCTCCAGGACAATCAGCAGGTGTTCTCTCAGCTGGATCAAAGGTAAAGTCACCTGTGGACTCTGAGGTAGGGTTGGCCTCGTCTGCCAAGGGGGCGGGACCTTCAGACGGGTTGATGGCGAGCTTCTTCCGACACGTCACCTGATGCTTCCAGAGGTCGGCTCGGAGGAAGAAGCCCAGGCAGAGCGGGCAGGGCAAGTAGTTCCTGGCATCGACCTCCTCTGAAGGCTGCCGCCATGGGACGATCTCCCCGCTTCCCTGACGGATCACCTGGTGGACACACAGGATGTAAGCTGGACCCTTACACAGGTAGACTGCAGGTTCAACGGGGTCAAAGGTCAACAGGATGTACCCTGATAAACAGAGAAGGTCTTAGTCAGGAAGTTCTGGATGAGATCATCGTCTGAAGCAGCAGATGGCTCTAGTGGTAACCTGCCTGACCAAGAACTCAACGACCATCTCACATTGACCAGAAAACATCCTGATGACCGAAGAGACAGAGAGTGGACCTCTCTGGAAGGTTCTGGTCCACTAAGGTCGATCCGGACCGGGCCGGGTCGGGTCGGGTTCCCACCTATTTAACACGTTTTCACTACCTTCGTCTGTGACGAGCCGACCACTTTGTTCAGATTAAATGCTGTGACGGGGTAAGCCGTATTGCGTCATTTCCTGTTGTGCTCCTTGTAAGCTGTTTGGTGTTCAGACTCTTGAATTGATCTTGTTTTCTCTGTCCTGAGGCCTTTCTAAGTTATTTTAACACACAAGCACACTAAAACACACATTTTGTGGTGGTGTACTTTACGTTTTGGGAACTCCTTGTGTTTCACACAGCTTTTCTTGGGGTGGTAAGGTCTCGCTAGCTCACTTAGCTTAGCTTCATTGCGGCTATGGCTACTCTTCTCTCTCCTGTCTCTAACTCTTCTCTTCTCTCTTGCTCTCTCTGTCAGATGTTTAGTTACTTCCCTGCCTCCTTTAGTGATAATGGTAACTGTAATAAATGTAATATTTTTGTAGCTTTGGAGGCGAGGGTATCAGAATTAGAAGGACGGCTCCGCGCTGTTGAAAAACCAGCAGATAGCCGAAGCCCATTAGCCAGCGCGGGGCCAACAAGGATAGAACCCCTTAGCTGTCCTCCGGTAGAGCCCGCGCAGCCGGGACCTCAGGCCGGCTGGGTGACGGTACGTAGGAAGCATAGTTCTAGGACCCAGCCCCCGGGCCACCACCAACCGGTCCACGTTTCTAACAGATTTTCCCCGCTCAGCGACACACCCGCTGAGAAGCCGACCCTGGTAATTGGCAGCTCCATAGTCAGAAACGTGGCATTAGAGACACCATTGTCCATAGTCAAATGCTTGCCGGGGGCCAGAACGGGCGACATCAAATCCTACCTGAAACTGTTGGCTAAAGATAAGCGTAAATACAGTAAGATTGTTATTCACGGTGGCGGTAATGACACCCGGTTACGCCAATCGGAGGTCACTAAAATTAGTGTTGCTTCGGTGTGTAAGTTTGCCAAAACAATGTCCGACTCGGTAATCTTTTCTGGTCCACTGCCTGATCGGACCAGTGACGACATGTTTAGCCGCATGCTGTCATTCCATCAATGGTTGTCTAGGTGGTCTCCTGAAAACGATGTGAGCTACATTGATAACTGGAGAACATTTTGGGGAAAACCTGGTCTGATCCAGAGAGACGGCATCCATCCCACTTTGGATGGAGCAGCTCTTCTTTCTAGGAATATGGCTGAATTTATTAGTCCTCCAAAACACTGACAACCCAGGGTCCAGACCAGGAAGCAGAGTCGTAGTTTAACCCACCTCTCTGCTGCTTCTGTACTGTTACCCCCCCATTACCCTATAGAAACAGTGTCTTGCCCACGGCCAAAATTAAATGGATTAAAAGTTAAGCCAACAAAAGCAAATTATGGAAATCTCATAAAAATAAATACAACTTTGACTGAAAATAAATCTATTAAATGTGGTTTATTAAACATAAGATCTCTCTCCTCAAAGACTTTGTTAGTAAATGACTTGATTGGTGATAATCACATTGATTTCCTTTGTCTCACTGAAACCTGGTTGCAGCAGGAGGATTATGTCAGTATAAATAAGTCAACTCCTTCCAGTCATTTAAATTTTCACATTCCTAGAAATACTGGGCGAGGAGGAGGAGTTGGAACCATTTTCCGTTCTGATTTACTAATTAGTCCCAGACCAATTGATAGCTACAGCTCTTTTGAACATCTAACCCTTAATTTTCCTCATCCAAGTTCCAAAACATTGAGACCATTTTTGTTTGTGGTTTTGTATCGTCCACCAGGCCCTTACTCTCAATTCTTGGATCAGATCTCACATTTTTTATCTGATTTAGTATTAAATACTGATAGGGTTATTATAGTGGGGGACTTCAATATTCATGTGGATACTGAAAGTGATAGCCTAAATGCAGCCTTTAATGCTATTTTAGACTCAATTGGCTTTACTCAAAAAGTACAGGGATCGACCCACTCAGGCAAACACACTTTGGACCTTGTACTGACATACGGTATTGAGTGTGAGGAAATAACAGTCCACCCACATAACCCGGTCCTGTCTGACCTCTTCTTAATAACTTTTGAATTTACTTTAAATGACAATCTTAAATCTGAAAGAACATTTCATTATAGTAGAGCTTTATCAGACGATGCTGTAACAATTTTTAAAGAATCTGTTCCATTCTTACTTTCCTCAGTGTCTCAGAGTAACACAGTGGATGGCAGCAATTCTATCTCTAACCCTTCAGAAATTGGTGGTCTGGTCCACAGCGTTACGTCCTCATTGCGTTTGGCATTAGATAGTGTAGCCCCCTTAAAAAAGAAAGTGGCTAGCCATAGGAGGCTGACTCCTTGGTTCAACGCAGAGTTGCGTACTTTAAAGCAGAATACTAGGAAGTTGGAGAGAAAATGGCGCTCTACACACCTAGAGGATTCCTATTTAACCTGGAATAACAGTCTACTGCTGTATAAAAAGACCCTTCAACAAGCTAGAACAGCATATTTTTCATCATTAATAGAGGCGAATTAAAACAATCCTAGGTTTCTTTTTAGTACAGTTGCCAAACTTACACAGAGTCATAGCTCTGTTGAGCCAACTATTCCCCCAGCTCTTAGCAGTGATGATTTTATGGGATTCTTCATAAATAAAATTAATTCTATTAAAAATAAAATCATTGGCATCCTCCCAAACATGATTACTTCTTCCTCAGTAAATGAGGCAGTATCGGAAAGAACTGTAGAACCTCAGTTGTGCTTAGGCTGTTTTGATTCAGTCGAGCTTTCAGAATTATCAGAAATATTAGCCTCATCTAAACCTTCAACTTGTATGTTGGACCCAATTCCAACCAAATTATTTAAAGAAGTGTTCCATTTGGTTCCTGGCCCCATTTTGGATATGATGAATCTATCCTTAGTAAACGGATACGTACCACAGGAATTTAAAATAGCTGTAATTAAACCTTTACTCAAGAAACCTTCCCTTGATCAAGATGACTTAGTGAATTACAGACCTATATCTAACCTTCCTTTCTTATCCAAAGTCCTTGAGAAAATAGTTGCTAATCAAGTCTGTGAACATCTAAACAGTAACGAGCTGTTTGAAGAGTTTCAGTCAGGTTTTAGAGCTCATCATAGCACTGAAACAGCACTGGTGAAGGTTACTAATGATATTCTCATGGCCTCAGATAATGGACTTGTGTCTGTTCTGGTTTTGTTAGATCTCAGTGCTGCTTTTGACACAGTCGATCATAATATTCTCTTAGAAAGGCTTGAACATGTTGCAGGGATCAAAGGAACAGCACTAGGCTGGTTTAAATCAGATTTGTCTGATAGATTCCAGTTTGTTTATCTAAATGATAAATCATCTTCACTCTCAAGAGTTACTTGTGGAGTTCTACAGGGTTCTGTGCTTGGACCAATTCTGTTCACCATATATATGCTCCCAATTGGTAGAATCATTAGACAGCATGGGATAAATTTCCACAGCTATGCAGATGATACACAACTATATTTATCCATAAATCCTGATGAACCCAGTCAGTTAGGTAGATTACAGGCATGTCTGGAAGACATAAAAACATGGATGAATCTAAACTTTTTGCTTTTAAATTCTGACAAGACAGAAGTTGCTGTCTTTGGACCAGAAGTTCTTAAACAGAAACTGATTAGTCATTCACTTCATCTGGATGGCATTAAATTGGCCCCCAGTAATAACGTAAAGAACCTCTGCGTTATTTTTGACCAAGACTTGACATTTAAATCCCATAATAAACAGGTTTCTAGGATTTCCTTCTTTTACCTCCGGAATATTGCTAAAATTAGAAACATCCTGTCCAGGAGTGATGCTGAGAAACTAGTCCATGCATTTGTTACCTCAAGGCTGGACTACTGTAATTCTTTACTATCAGGTCGTCCACAAAATGCAATTAAAAGCCTTCAGTTGATCCAAAATGCTGCAGCAAGAGTTCTGATGAATATTAAAAAGAGAGATCACATTTCTCCTGTTTTAGCTTCTCTTCATTGGCTCCCTGTTAAATCCAGAATAGAATCTGAGATCCTCCTTCTTACATATAAAGCCCATAATAATCAGCTCCATCATACATCAGAGATCTGATTGGTCCATATGTTCCTAACAGAGCCCTTTGCTCTCAGACTGCAGGTTTACTTGTAGTTCCTAGGATCTCTAAAAGTAGAATGGGAGGCAGATCTTTTAGTTATCAGGCTCCTCTCCTGTGGAACCAGCTCCCAGCTTTAGTCCGTGAGGCAGACACTCTGTTTACTTTTAAGGCCAGGCTTAAAACTTTCCTTTTTGATAAAGCTTATAGTTAGAGTGGCTAAGGTCATCCTGAGCTATCTCTATAGTTATGCTGCTATAGGCTTAGACTGCTGGAGGACAGACTTACCACTTTTCTTCACTCTGCTACTTTTCTCTCCTACTACTCTCCAGTTGTATTACAGTACATTCTGTTATTTCGACTGTTAACTTTGTTTTCTCTCAGTGTTTTTCTCTCCATAGAAGATACACCTGGTCTGGTATCCTGCTTGGCTGCAATGCCCTGTTGGACGGGGGGCATCGACTGGGATGATCCTCCCAGTAACTGAACATCCACTGTGTCCTGTTATCAACTTTTTACTTTCTGTAACATAGAAAGTTCTCTTATATCAGATCTTCTGTTCCTTCTGTGTCTCTGCTCTGTCTTCTCAAACCCCCAGCTGAGTGTACTGCTGAGATGAAAACATTATAAACACAATAAATACAGTTAAAGAGCTTTCTTTTATTAAATGGAAATCTTCTTCTTCTCTTTGGGTTAGGGGATAGGTTCTAACCCTTCCCTTCAGGAGCCACAGCCAATCATCTGTCTCCATTTAGTCCTCTGTCTTCACACCAACTAACTTCATGTTCTCCATCATCCATTAATCTCCTCTCTGCCTGGTGGCTCCAACCTCAGCATCTTTCTACAGATATAAGCATCATCTCTCCTCTGAACATGTCCAAACCATCTCAGTCAGACTTTATCTCTTAAACATCTAACATGAGTCGTCCCTCTGATGTCCTCATTCCTGATCCTGTCTGTCCTCATCAGTCTCAAACAGAAACTCTACATCTGGAGTTCTGCTTCCCGTCTCTTCCTCATTGGTTCTGTCTCTAAACCAAACAACATCGCTGGTCTCACTACTGTCCTCTACACCAAAACAACATCACAACTTTAAAGCCTTAAGCGTGGCACAGAGTCGCATTATAACATAATAACTAGAACCACAGATGTTACCCTGATACCCTGTGGAGGTAACATGGGGTCGGCATCAGGAAAGGACCTAAAACTTGTTTTTATTGGGGACAAAGATTCCTAAAGTATGGTTAAAAAACCAACATCTGCTGGTATTAACTGGCAAATAGTTTTACTTTTTTTGGTGATGGAGAAGTTAGCAACAATATCAGAGAAAAATCTAAAGTTTATTGAAAAGAAAAGGATTTTCTGATTATTGGTCTAACAGGTTCAGCCTCAGACTAAAGTCTGCCGCACACAGAGAGAAATCTGCTGAGCAAAAAGTGATTAGAGGCAGTTTGCTCAGCAGATAGTTCGCTGTGTGCGGCAGGTTTTAGCTTCACATCCTCTGTATGATGTATTAGTGCCGCCACACGGTCAGTGAATCAGGATAATGAAGGTAACCTCTATTAGTGTTTTATTATTCCATTAATTTAACATCTTATCCCGCTCTACGTTCATCCCCTTTTCGTTTACCAGGCCTGTGCCGCTTACGAATGATGTCAGACTTTTCATGCCCCGCCCACATCCTCGCCCACCGCCGCCTTCCTGAGACGATGACGGAGACACAACCTGACCCGGCACGGCCGGGCCGAGCCTAGTGGGACTCAGGCTTAACAGAACCAGAACGTCATGGCTACAGTCAGACACGGTGGTGGCAGAGTGATGATCTGGGACTACATTTTCAGGTTAATTTAATTCAGTTCATGTAAAATCTGCTGGTTAAAACAGGTCCAGTTCTAATGTAACCTAATGTAACCTAATGTAACCATCGGTCCGGTTCTGAGTCCATTTGGTCCAAGTCATTAAACAGATCCCTTCTATAACTTGGCCGATTGGATCAAGTCGTTAACTTTGCAGCAGCCCCTCATTCTGAGCAGCAGGTGGCGCCAGTGGACGGCATCTGTTCTCATCCAGGAGCCCAGATTCAATTTCTGGTTCAGACTTGATTCAAACCGGACCTGATGATGACAAACAGATCCTGGAGTACCCAGAAACACCTCCCCCTACTGAAGGAAACCCACCTCAATGTTGTGCAGGTAGTTCCCTCTGCAGCGCAGATGTTCCAGCAGCAGGTGGCGCTGCTTTGACCCGGTGGGGAGGGCGCTGACGGCCAGAACTTCCTGTTGGTCGCTGTGCTTCCTGAGGAGGTGGCGAGCGATCTTGACCTGCGGTCGGCGGCAGAACGCGCAGTAATGCTTCTTGTCCCAGCGCCGCTTCCCTCCGCCCCCCGTCCTCTTCACCGTCACACCCTCCTTCTCTTGGCCCCGCCTTTTCTGTTTCTGACCCCGCCTCTTCTCTAAGGTGATCCGCCTCTTTCCCTTTTGGCCCCTCCTCCCCACGGGCCGGCGCCGAGCCCGACTGGGCGCGGCTTTAGGTGGATCTGGAGAAGGCGGGGCCTCTGTCTGGATCACCATGGCAACCTCAGCATCCTCCTCCATGGTAACAGCAGTTTCCATGACAACCTGAGGGTCACAGAGGTACAAAGGCCGTTCAGATTTAACCGGATACACGTTGACCTTAGATGTGACCCCAGAACCCAAACTGACCCAAAGTCCCTCAGATCTGAACCGGAACCAGAACCAGAACCCAAAACTGGGTTAGAATACGTTGTAGTTCAGCTTGTAAAACCAGAACCACTTTAGGAGGAAAACTGGAACCGTTAATCTGCAGGTCTAAACAAACATAAACAAGGAATAAAGAAATAAGTGAATGAAATTTTCTAGTCATATAGACCGTTTAAAGTAGTGATGTGCGATACCACGGATTTCCTATCCGATCCGATACCAAGTAAAATGAAGGCGAGTATCGGCGATTCCGATCCGATACCGATACTTTGCTCAAGGCAAGGCAAGGCAAGGCAATTTTATTTGTATAGCACACTTTCAACAGCAGGGCAATTCAAGGTGCTTTACATGATTTGGTGATTTAAAAGAAACACATAAAAGAAACACACATTATACATGATACACAATAAAGCAAGAGAAAAATAAAAAAAAGCCAGAGAGCATGAACACATTTCATACATATGACATCAAGCATTTACTCAAAGGTAATTCTAAACTGATGGTTTTTAGTCTCGATTTAAAGCAGTTCAGAGTTTCAGCAGCTCTACACTCGTCAGGAAGTCTGTTCCAGATAAGGGGAGCATAGAAACTGAAAGCTGCTTCTCCATGTTTAGTTCTGAGTCTAGGGATGTTTAGTAGGCTAGAGTTGGAGGACCTGAGTGGTCTTGGTGGTTGGTACCATGACAACAGGTCTTCATATTTTGGTGCTAAGCCATGTAATGATTTATAAACTAGTAAAAGTATTTAGAAGTCTATTCTCTGAGCTACAGGGAGCCAGTGTAAGGACTTTAGAACTTTCCTGGTTCTAGTGAGGAACACGAGCAGCAGCGTTCTGGATCAGCTGCAGCTGTCTGATTGACTTTTTAGGCAGACCTGTCAAGATGCTGTTGCAGTAATCAATCCGACTAAAGATAAACGCATGGATGAGTTTTTCTAGGTCGTGTTGCAAAATCAGTCCTTTAATCCTAGAGATGTTCTTCAGGTGATAGAACGCTGACCTTGTTATTGCCTTTATGTGACCCTGGAGGTTCAGGTCTGAGTCCATTACTACACCTAGATTACGAACCTGATCAGTAGTTTCTAGCTGTATTAATTGAAGCTGTGTGCTGACTCTTGATCGTTCCTTGATCGTGCTCAAATATTACTGTTTGGGAAATTAAAGTAACAAGTAGTGTACTTAAAAGTGTCACTTCATACTGAATGCAAGACATATAACTGGTTCTTCTTGTTTATTGATGAAGAATTATCATACAAGAAAAGAGCCAACTTACATATTTATTGACAGCATCTGAGCATGTGTGTCTTAAAACGCCTACCTGAACATCTCAACATAAAACAATAAACATTTAGTGGGCATTATTCAGATAAACTAGGGTAATTGTGGTTACTTTACTCTGTATTTCTATTTCCAATAAACTACATATTTGCTCTAAATGACTGAAATATCAATATTTTTATAAGAACATCGATTCTAGAACATACAAAGCTGGTATTGGAGGTATCGATATTTTAGTATCAATCCGCACATCACTAGTTTAAAGCGCTTTACACAGGAGCCACATTCATCCAGAGGTCGGTAGTAACTAGGGGTTTAGTGCCTTGCCCTGAGGCACATCAACATGTAACAGGAGGAGGCAGCTGGAATCAAACCAACAACCCTCTGATTATAAACCAACTACTCTAACCACCGACCCACAGTAGCTTTATTAATAAACATAAAGCGACTAAAAACAACTCAAATCATTCATTAAAACAACTAAAGAGCTGAAGCTGGTCTCTGGTTCTGATGTCCTCTGGAGGACTGGTACCGGGCTGCATATCTGAGTTAAGCGAGCCGATGTGTCCGGTTCTGTACCAGGTCCAATCGGGTGGTCCATAAAAAAACAACAAAACACCGAACCGGGCCCGGTACTACTAAGATAATAAAATCCAATGTTTTCTCAACAGAGTCTGGTGTAATCCTCCTCTCCCTCTGCTCCTCTCTAGAACCGAACCTTTTACCCGAACCACAGGATCAGACCCGTATTCGAACCGACCCACACAGATTACCGGGTGTGCCTGAGATCAGCTGACCCGGTTCGGCAGAGGGTGGAGGTGGTACCAGGACCTGTCCGATCATGGAAGCAGGCTAAAAGCATCTGCCTGCTGACGTCACCAGGGGCATCAACAGAACCGAACCGCAGCTGATGAAAACACAGAGGAAGTGACCGAACCAAGCAGAACCACCTCGAACCATCCTTACCTGACAAACGGTTCCGAACTCTTCTTCTTTGTTTTGTCTGCTGCTCTTCTTCTTCTGCAGCTTCAGAGCTGTGCTGCCCCCTGCTGTACCACAGCTGGTACCGACCGCTGACCTGAGGTTCTGTTGGACCTTCAGCTCGTCTGGATCAGGATCTGATCAGAAGAAGAATATTTATGGTGGAGACAGGAACTGATCATTTGAGGTGATCAGAACCTCCTGGTTCTGGTCGGATTCCCAGAGTGTATCTGGACCTCCAGTTTCTGTAGGTTCTGGTCAGGAAGCTGAACCAGAAGGAAAACGGGTTCCTGATGGGAACCTCTGGGAGTGCAGGTCGAGGTAAATGGACCGGTACCAGCCTGTGACCCTGCAAAGGTTCTGGTTTCTGGTTCTGCCAGGTGGTCATAATAATCTGCTGTCATGTTTGTTTTTGTTTTCTCATCAACAACCTGTTGCTAACCTATTGTCACGTGATTCCCGGCGAGAGCGATGCCTGCTCCGTGACGTCACAGTGAATCAGCCACAGGGGCGGGGTCCGGGTGACAGCTGGCCTGTGATTGGCTGTGTGACGTCACCGCTGCAGGGATTAACGCAGCGTCTCAGTGTCCTTCATCATCACCTCCATCACCCTCCTCTTCCTCGGTCTGAGATCGATCCTCGGCAGCATCTTCATCCTCCTCATCCTCAGCGTCATGTCCGGATCAAAGGAGGATTCCCGCCGCGCCTCCAGCGAATGGCGCGACTTCTTCTGGAACCCGCGCACGCACGAGCTGCTGGGCCGCACGGCCACGAGCTGGGGTGAGTGCGCGTCACTGCGCGTGCGGCCGTCGCCTTGAGATGAATGTTGATTATTACTGAGGGATGAAGGCTGCTCTGTCCCTCCTCTTCATCATTGATCCTCAGAGAAATCAGCCGCTGGTTGGTTGATCCAGGCTGATCTCTGATTGGTTGTTAACCTGAGAAGTTCTGGTTCTGGATCAGAGTCTGATTCATCCTCCAGCTGGTTCGGGACAGGACGGGGCGTGGTCTGCTCGGTCCATTAATGACATCATCAGAACCAGCAGCTTGGTTCTGCCTGGTGATTCAGATTCATTAAATGTTGTAACTGAGATTATTGAAAGTTCTACTGATAGAACCTCCTGTAGCAGTCTGTGTTACAGCGGTCTGAAGAAGCCTCTGACTGAAGACATTCTGCTGCTGTTTGATGAAGAAGATAATCCTTCTTTGCATCATCATCTCCAGAGGTTCCACAGTCGTCCTCAGAACAGAACTAGAACAGGCACAGAACCAGACCCTGAACCAGAACCAGAACAGAACCAGAACCAGAACCAGAACCAGAACAGAACTAGTACAGAACTAGAGAAGATCAGAACCTGAACAGAACCAGAGAAGAACAGAACCTGAACCAGAACAGAACCAGAACCAGAACCAGTACAGAACCAGAGAAGAATAGAACCAGAACAGAACAGAACAGAACAGACCGGACCGGACCAGAACCGGAACCAGAACCAGAACCAGAACCAGAACAGAACCAGCCTTCTTCCTCAGGTTAAGCCTGTGGTTCTGGTGATGATGGAGAGATGTCTCACAGAAACCTGGTTGCAGCAGGAGGATTATGTCAGTATAAATGAGTCAACTCCTTCCAGTCATTTAAATTTTCACATTCCTAGAAATACTGGGCGAGGAGGAGGAGTTGTAACCATTTTTCGTTCTGATTTACTAATTAGTCCCAGACCAATTGATAGCTACAGCTCTTTTGAACATCTAACCCTTAATTTTCCTCATCCAAGTTGCAAAACATTCAGACCATTTTTGTTTGTGGTTTTGTATCGTCCACCAGGCCCTTACTCTCAATTCTTGGATCAGATCTCACATTTTTTATCTGATTTAGTATTAAATACTGATAGGGTTATTATAGTGGGGGACTTTAATATTCATGTGGATACTGAAAGTGATAGCCTAAATGCAGCCTTTAGTGCTATTTTAGACTCAATTGGCTTTACTCAAAAAGTACAGGGATCGACCCACTCGGGTAAACAAACTTTGGACCTTGTACTGACAGACGGTATTGAGTGTGAGGAAATAACAGTCCACCCACATAACCCGGTCCTGTCTGACCACTTCTTGATAACTTTTCAATTTACTTTGACTGACCATCTTAAATCTGAAAGAAAATGTCATTATAGTAAAACTTTATCAGACGATGCTGTAACAATTTTTAAAGAATCTGTTCCATTCTTACTTTCCTCCGTGTCTCAGGGTAACACAGTGGATGGCAGCAATTCTATCTCTAACCCTTCAGAAATTGATGATCTGGTTCACAGCGTTACGTCCTCATTGCGTTTGGCATTAGATAGTGTAGCCCCCTTAAAAAAGAAAGTTGCTAGCCATAGGAGGCTGACTCCTTGGTTTAACGCAGAGTTGCGTACTTTAAAGCAGAATACTAGGTAGTTGGAGAGAAAATGGCGCTTTACACATCTAGAGGATTCCTATTTAACCTGGAATAACAGTCTATTGCTGTATAAAAAGACCCTTCAACAAGCTAGAACAGCATATTTTTCATCATTAATAGAGGCGAATAAAAACAATCCTAGGTTTCTTTTTAGTACAGTTGCCAAACTTACACAGAGTCATAGCTCTGTTGAGCCAACTATTCCCCCGGCTCTTAGCAGTGAAGATTTTATGGGATTCTTCATAAATAAAATTAATTTTAATTAAAGATAAAATCATTGGCATCCTCCCAAACATGATTACTTCTTCCTCAGTAAATGAGGCAGTATCGGAAAGAACTGTAGAACCTCAGTTGTGCTTAGGCTGTTTTGATTCAGTCGAGCTTTCGGAATTATAAAAAATATTAGCCTCATCTAAACCTTCAACTTGTATGTTGGACCCAATCCCAACCAAATTATTTAAAGAAGTGTTCCATTTGGTTCCTGGCCCCATTTTGGATATGATGAATCTATCCTTAGTAAACGGATACGTACCACAGGAATTTAAAATAGCTGTAATTAAACCTTTACTCAAGAAACCTTCCCTTGATCAAGATGACTTAGTGAATTACAGACCTATATCTAACCTTCCTTTCTTATCCAAAGTCCTTGAGAAAATAGTTGCTAATCAAGTCTGTGAGCATTTAAACAATAACGAGCTGTTTGAAGAGTTTCAGTCAGGTTTTAGAGCTCATCATAGCACTGAAACAGCACTGGTGAAGGTTACTAATGATATTCTCATGGCCTCAGATAATGGACTGGTGTCTGTTCTGGTTTTGTTAGATCTCAGTGCTGCTTTTGACACAGTCGATCATAATATTCTCTTAGAAAGGCTTGAACATGTTGCAGGGATCAGAGGAACAGCACTAGGCTGGTTTAAATCTGATTTGTCTGATAAAGCCCTTAATAATCAGCTCCATCATCCATCAGAGATCTGATTGGTCCATATGTTCCTAACAGAGCCCTTTGCTCTCAGACTGCAGGTTTACTTGTAGTTCCTAGGATCTCTAAAAGTAGAATGGGAGGCAGATCTTGTAGTTATCAGGCTCCTCTCCTGTGGAACCAGCTCCCAGCTTTAGTCCGTGAGGCAGACACTCTGTTTACTTTTAAGGCCAGGCTTAAAACTTTCCTTTTTGATAAAGCTTATAGTTAGAGTGGCTAAGGTCATCCTGAGCTATCTCTGTAGTTATGCTGCTATAGGCTTAGACTGCTGGAGGACAGACTGAACACTTTTCTTCACTCTGCTACTTTTCTCTCCTACTACTCTCCAGTTGTATTACAGTACATTCTGTTATTTCGACTGTTAACTTTGTTTTCTCTCAGTGTTTTTCTCTCCATAGAAGATATACCTGGTCTGGTATCCTGCTTGGCTGCAATGCCCTGTTGGAGGGGGGGCATCGACTGGGATGATCCTCCCAGTAACTGAAGATCCACTGTGTCCTGTTATCAACTTTTTACTTTCTGTAACATAGAAAGTTCTCTTATATCAGATCTTCTGTTCCTTCTGTGTTTCTGCTCTGTCTTCTCAAACCCCCAGACGGTCGTGGCAGATGGCCGCTCCTACTGAGCCTGGTTCTGTTGGAGGTTTCTTCCTGTTAAAGGGGAGTTTTTCCTCTCCACCGTCGCTACATGCTTGCTCAGTATGAGGGATTGCTGAAGGATTGCTGTGGTTGGAAAGTCTGCATCAACGGGGCCCAACCTCACGCCAATGACTGACGCAATCTGCTGGGATTCCTTAAATAGGAAACTTTTAACTGATTGGAATGTTTGTATAAATGTATTGAAATAACTTCTTGTTAAGAGCCTTGAGATGAAACATCTGTTGTAAATTGGCGCTATATAAATAAACTGAATTGGATTGAATTCAAGTCTCCAGACTGATGAACGGACCATCAGGTTCCTCCAGAACTTTCAAATCAAATCAAATCAAATCAAACTTTATTTATGAAGCGCTTTTCATACAAGAAGTTGCATCACAAAGTGCTTTACAGATTAAAATGACCCCACATAAAACCACCTTCCCTTCTCTCCCCCACAGATTTAAAAGCATGGTCACAGTTATACCCCCCTCCCCCCAACCCATCTCCCATGCACACACACAGTTAAAAGAAAAGGTAAAAAAGGACATTGGGGCGAGTGCAGATGAACCATGCAAGGAAACGCCATCAGAGGAGCCATATGCCCCGGCAGCAGTAGATTAACAGCAGCAGCTGAGGCACCGACACAGGGCACCCAGTGGAGGCAAGGCCAAGACCCCCACCTCCACCCAAGCTCCACCCGGAGAGCACCCAGGCAGCTACAGCCGACCACCGCTCCCGGGGCAGAGGGCTCCCACAGAGGAAACACTGGAACGGGGATTAAGATAAATTAAAGTATAAAAAGAAACGGTAAATTAATGTGCTAAAATTGAAAAGTAAAACTGATAAAAATATAATCATATAAAACATCCAAAGCAATTAAACAAACAGTGATAAATAATAATCAGTTAAAAGCTAAGCTAAAAAGGTGAGTCTTGAGCCTGCCCTTAAAAACATGAATATTCTCTGCAGCCCTGAGGTTCTCTGGCAGCCTGTTCCAGAGGTGAGGGCCATGAAACTGGAAAGACGCCTCGCCATGCTTGTGTGTCCTGACTTTTGGGGTGACAAGGAGACGGCTGCCAGAGGAGCGCAGAGACCGCGAAGGTTTATATGGTAAAAGCAGTTCAGAGAGATAAGAAGGCCCAAGACCATTAAGACACTTAAAAACCATTAAAAGAATCTTAAAATCGATCCTAAAACACACGGGGAGCCAATGCAATGATTTTAAGACCGGTGTAATGTGCTCCCGCCTCCTGATCTTCATCAGGACACGTGCTGCTGGATTTAGTAGTAGTTGTAAACCTGATATACTCTTTTTGGGAAGACCAGAAAGCAGGGCATTACAGTAATCAATTCTACTGGAGATAAAAGCATCAGTGTCTCCGTATCGGCCCGAGACAGAATGGGGCGACTCTGGTGATGTTCTTTAGTTGATAAAAACCTATTTTAGTGATATTTTTTATGTGAGGAATAAAAGTCAGTTCAGAGTCAAAAATCACGGCCAGGTTCTTCACTTGTAAAGAGAGATTAAAAGACAGTGATTGTAGTTTTGGTAAAAGTTTCTCTCTCTGAGCCTCAGGACCGATGACTAAAACTTCAGTTTTGTCCTGGTTGAGCTGGAGAAAGTTTTGTTCTTCTTTGTTCTTCTCTGTCCCAGTGGGTCCAATAGAACCAGTGAGAGGTTCTGTTCGTTTCTCACCCAGCTTCACCTCACTGGGTCAGACCGGATCAGCCTCTGATCTGTGGATCAGAACCAGAACTCGAACTCATGTTCTACTGACCTTCATGGAACCAGAGTGTTTTTATGTTACTGGTACCAGTACTGGGCCAGGTTCTGATTCTAATGGTTTTACTGTTTTGGGTCCTCATCTAGTGCACAGAGTGAAATACTCAGGCCTTTATTTCTGGTGGTTCTGGTGGTTCTGTGACCCTGAACCACCAGAACCATCAGAACTACTGCTTGTTCTCAACTAAAACCTTTTAGAGATTATCTATGAATTAATAATTAATATTCTGTGGTTCTGGGAGGAGATCCAGATGAAAACCCAGAAGCCCTGGAGGAACTCTGGTTCTGGTTCTGATTCTGGTCCGGTTCTCGGGATTCCCCCGGAGGAACTGGACCAGGATGGAGGACTTGGCTCATAACCTCTGACCTGTGAAGACTGTTGAGCTGCTCTGATGACCCGAGTCCTCCAGAGGTTCTGGTTCTGCTAGAAGCAACAAATGGATCTGATAACCTGCAGGTTCTGGTGGAGGCTCTTCGGGTCTGATGTAAGGCATAGGCCACGCCCCCTTTGGGTCGGTCACCTGTCTGTCTCTTCACCTGTCACTCCCACTGTTTGTTGAGTTGATGTAACTCTCTATGAGGATAATATCTCCCATGATGCACTGGGGCTGACCCCCCGGTTTAATCCGGCTTAAACCAGCAGACCCTTCTGATTGGACCACACATTTTATGGGTTTGATAAACCTGTGAGGACCAAGCTCCTCTTAAAGGGCCAGGACACCATTTCTCTGACTGACAGATGGTGGCTGAGCAGAACCAGGATTCATGGAGGACCCGGACTGGTGCTGATGCTGTCCAGCCTACGGTTGGTTCTTAGTACTGGTCTGATCCGGTTGGATCTGCAGACCAGAAGGAGAACTTCAACAGGACCGAGTCCAGGTCTGATAATCCACTGATGGACCTGGAGGCAGCAGTTTTCACTACGGTTTCCTGCAGGGGTCCGTTCAGAGGTTCTGAAGACTCTCCTGGTTCTGTAACAGGTTCCTGGTAGAGGAACCATGTCTTCTTGTATGTTGGGTCTCGGTGGAAGTTCTGGGGTCTCTTGAGGTTCTGTAACAAGTTCCTAGTAGAGGTACCATGTCTTCTTGTATGTTGGTTCTTGGTGGAGGTTCTTGGGACTCTAGTTGGGTCTAGATGCTTCTAGTATTGCTGTGGGGTCTGGCTATAGGTTCTGGGGAGTTTTGAGGTTCTGTAGCAGGTTCCTGTTAGAGGAACCATGTCTTCTTGTATGTTGGGTCTCGGTGGAAGTTCTCCTGACTCTAGTTCAATTCAATTCAGTTTATTTATATAGCGCAGATTCACAACAGATGTCATCTCAAGGCACTTAACAAGAAGTCATTTCAATACATTTATACAAACATTCCAATCAGTTAAAAAGTTTCCTATTTAAGGAATCCCAGCAGATTGCGTCAGTCATTGGCGTGAGGTTGGGCCCCGTTGATGCAGACTTTCCAACCACAGCAATCCTTCAGCAATCCCTCATACTGAGCAAGCATGTAGCGACGGTGGAGAGGAAAAACTCCCCTTTAACAGGAAGAAACCTCCAACAGAACCAGGCTCAGTAGGAGCGGCCATCTGCCACGACCGTCTGGGGGTTTGAGAAGACAGAGCAGAACACAGAAGGAACAGAAGATCTGATATAAGAGAACTTTCTATGTTACAGAAAGTAAAAAGTTGATGGGGCGACTGTGGCTCAGGAGTGAGGAGTTTGTCTTGTAACCGGAGGGTTGCCGGTTCGAGTCCCCTCTCTGTCTGTCTCAGTCGTTGTGTCCTTGGACAAGACACTTCACCCTTCTGCCTACTGGTGGGGGTCAGAGCGCCCGGTGGCACTAGTGTCCGTCAGCCTCGTCTGTCTGTCAGTGCGCCCCAGGGCATCTGTGGCTACAATACTCGCCATCAGCAGTGTGAGAATCTGTGCGTGAATGTAGTGTGAAGCGCTTTGGGTTCCTCACGGACTAAATAAAGCGCTATACAAGTACAGGCCATTTACCATTTTCCAAAACATGACACGGAGGATGTTCTGTTACCCAATTACTAGTTGGGTCTAGATGGGACCTGGATGGAGGTTCTGGGGACTCTTGAGGTTCTGTAGCAGGTTCCTGGTGAACATTTTGATTCCTCTAAACTATCTCCAGTAACTATATGCTTTAGCTAACTCACCCTGGATCAGCTGACCTGCTTGTTGCTATGGTAACCCCTGGTTAATGCTTTGCATCCATCCTGAATGTGGGTCATGATCAGGGATCAGATGAGAGGAGATTATAGAGATGACAGATGGAGGTGGGGGTGATGTAGATGTGACGGTGGTTACTAACCGAGGATCTAACCGACTCTGTTCCCCTCCAGGTCTGGTTCTGCTCTTCTACCTGATCTTCTACCTGTTCCTGGCTGGGATGTTTGCTTTCACCATGTACATCATGTTGCTCACCCTGGATGACTACAAGCCCACCTGGCAGGACCGCCTGGTCACCCCAGGTGAGAACAGCAGCTTCAGGTAATCCAAGCAATGGACGACTCACCTGGTCAAGAGGAAGCCCAGGTGTTCTGGACCTACCTGTCCAGCTGCAACACACCTGTAGCCAGACTCCACCCACATAGACAGACTACAAGATGCTGATTGGCTCCTAGGTCAGACCTGTGATTTACTGTGGTTCAGTTTGACCCATTTTATATAAAACAGATCCCAGAACCTCAGATGACTTGAGATCCAGCAGGTTCTACTGGTTCTACTGGTTGGACACCTCTCCTCCAGTCAGACTGACCACAGCTCCCAGTTGGATGCTGGTGTCTTGGTCTGTGGTGGAAAGGAACCAAACACAGAACAAAGTGCTAGAATGGAGCGCTTTCGTAGAACGTCCAGGTAAAATGTCTTCCAGGTAAAATGCAGGAACATCAGGTGAAGGAACCCAATGGAAACAAAAGAACCCAGTAGAAGAACCAGGAACATCTGGTGGTTTATGAACTGAGGCTGGGTGGAGAATGAGCAAGAACCAGTAGAACCAATAAGAGGCCATCATGGGAACTAACTAACACAGAGGGAGATGAACGAAAACTTTGAGGATCTTCAAACCAAAATAGAAACATCTGACAATAACAAGAGAAAATACGAGTTAAAATCAGATCAATCTGTGATAAATTCATGATTTGTTTTTGATTGTTAGAGCAAATCTAAAGTTTAAAGGGGACATATTATGCAAATGTCACTTTTTTCATCCTTTTTTGTTGCCATTTGAGTCTCTGATGCCTCTATAAAAACTCCAAACATTAATAAAAACCATTCATCCATTTTTTTTTTTTACACATTTTGGCTGTCAGAAATCTTGTACTTCTCCAGCCGTTTAAAAAAGTGGCTTATTGTGACGTCACAGCAGAAAGTGCATCCCCTCATATGTCAAACCCCGCCCATCACGTGACAGACCCGCCCACAACACGATAAACCCCGCCCATGTCGTGTCAAACCCCGCCCACCAATTCCAAGCCATCTCTACTGTGGGAAACCTGCAGCCCAGTAACAAGATGGCTGAGGAATGAGGTTCTTCCCCAAGTGGAGGAGTTTAAGTATCTGGGAGTTTTGTTCATGAATGAGGGAAAAATGGAGCGAGAGATTTATGGGTGGATCGGTGCCACAGTGATGGATCTTGCTGTACTTGTCTGGTGGGGTGAAAGGAGAGCTGAGCTGAAAAGTGAAGCTCTCGATTTACCAGTCGATCTACGTTCCTACCCTCCTTTAAGGTCATGAACTCTGGGTGGTCTGGGTTCTCCCTTAGAGATGGGAGGAGAAGCTCAGAGTAGAGCCGCTGCTCCTCCACATCGAGAGGAGCCAGTAGAGGGCATTTTGTTAGGATGGCCGCCTCCCTGGTGAGGTGGACCAGGCACCAACGGGAGGAGACCCAGAGGAAGACCCAGGAGACAATGGAGGGACGATGTCTCTCTGCTGGGAACGCCTCGGGATTCCAAGGAGCTGGACCAGGAAGATGGATGGATGGATGGATGGATGGATGGATGGATGGATGGATGGATGGATGGATGGATGGATGGATGGATGGATGGATGGATGGATGGATGGATAGATAGATAGATAGATAGATAGATAGATAGATAGATAGATAGATAGATAGATAGATAGATAGATAGATAGATAGATAGATAGATAGATAGATAGATAGATAGATAGATAGATAGATAGATAGATGGACGGACGGACGGACGGACGGACGGACGGACGGACGGACGGACGGACGGATGTTGTTTCAACTATCTCGTCCCTAATTGGTAATCACACTGTTACTGAAAGTAGAGAAATAATCTTGTTACCTGTTAATAAACCACAAACACATAAGTTCATTATTACACACTGAGTTTCCTTCCTTCTTTTTGAGGCAGGTTTTCCATCCAGTAAAAGTCTCAAGATTGCTATAATATGGTTTAGAGGGCCGTGGGGTTGTAATACTCTGTCCCCAGGCAGATTACTCTGCTAGGGAGCCAATACTTTGCAGGGGATGCACTCCTCTATAACCACTTACCCTAAACGTAAACGAGCTGTAGAGGAAAAGAAACCATTAACAGACGGGAGATAAGGATGCATCGTTCCTGTGTCAAAGGAAATAATTCAAGGTTAGAAGTTCTTTCATCAGCTTCTCCTGTAGCTGGAAAAAGGGTTTCTGGGTTAAAAGTTATTAAAAGGTTCACAAACAGTGATGAACAGATGAGTCATTAAAGGAGGCATCTGCACCGGCAGCAGCACATCAACAGCAGCAGCCGAGGCACCGACCCAGAGAGGGGTGACATGCAGACATAAGGTTGTGTCATCAGCATAGATCTGGATATTTATAAATAACACAGGTGAGTGGAGAACGGACCCTTGAGGAACCCCACCATTCATTTAGATCACCCAGCTCTATAAATACCAAGATTGGACCCAGTTTAGCACAGAACCAGATAACCCCGCCCATTTTTCCAGCCCATCAATCAGAAGGTTCTGATGTTAAGATGTGAGCGTTTGTCTTTGATAAGCTACAATCTGCTATTAGTTTCCTTCAGTGAAATTTATACTTAGGTGCCTCATCCTGATTGGTTCTCTGTAGGTGCCTCATCCTGATTGGTTCTCTGTAAGGCGCCTCATTCTGATTGGTTCTCTGTAGGTGCCTCATCCTGATTGGTTCTCTGTAAGGCGCCTCATCCCGATTGGTTCTCTGTAAGGTGCCTCATTCTGATTGGTTCTCTGTAAGGCGCCTCATCCCGATTGGTTCTCTGTAAGGTGCCTCATTCTGATTGGTTCTCTGTAAGGCGCCTCATCCCGATTGGTTCTCTGTAAGGTGCCTCATTCTGATTGGTTCTCTGTAAGGCGCCTCATCCCGATTGGTTCTCTGTAAGGTGCCTCATTCTGATTGGTTCTCTGTAAGGCGCCTCATCCTGATTGGTTCTCTGTAAGGCGCCTCATCCTGATTGGTTCTCTGTAAGGCGCCTTATCCTGATTGGTTCTCTGTAACGAGCCTCATCCTGATTGGTTCTCTGTAACGAGCCTCATCCTGATTGGTTCTCTGTAAGGCGCCTTATCCTGATTGGTTCTCTGTAACGAGCCTCATCCTGATTGGTTCTCTGTAACAAGCCTCATCCTGATTGGTTCTCTGTAACGAGCCTCATCCTGATTGATTCTCTGTAACGAGCCTCATCCTGATGGTTCTCTGTAACGAGCCTTATCCGATTGGTTCTATTTAAGGCACCTCATCCCGATTGGTTCTCTTTAAGGCACATCATCCTTATTGGTTCCCTTTAACGACCCTCCGGCTCTGATTGGCTACCCAGCATTGTCCTTGTGTTCCAGGGATGATGATCCGTCCTAAAGGAGACCAGCTGGAGATCCGGTACTCGGTGTCGGACACTGAGAGTTGGGACGGCTTCGTCCAGAACCTCAACACCTTCCTGTCTAGTACGACGCTCCTCTGAAATATCTAATATACTGATCTAAGAGTCTAATTGAATGTTTACCTGTTCAGGTGTGCCTCGCTGTCTCTAACTGAAGCTTCTGTCTCCACCTGATCACCTCCACCTGTCCTATCTACCTGTCTGTTGGTATCCAGCGTACAACGACAGCTACCAGGTGCAGCTGAACGATGACTGCCCACCTGATCAGCATTTCATCCAGGAGGACAGTGGAGAGGTAAACCGACCGTTTACAGTCACACCTGTAGATCAGAGTGTTGGAGGGAGGATGTAGTCCACCTGTCCACCTGTGTACCTGTCTACCTGTCCCACCTGTGTACCTGTCCTGCCTGTGTACCTGTCCACCTGTGTACCTGTCAACCTGTGTACATGTCCACCTGTGTACCTGTCTACCTGTCCCACCTGTGTACCTGTCGTGCCTGTGTACCTGTCTACCTGTGTACCTGTCAACCTGTGTACCTGTTAACCTGTGTACATGTCCACCTGTGTACCTGTCTCACCTGGGTACCTGTCTCATCTGTGTACCTGTCCACCTGTGTACCTGTCCACCTGTGTACCTGTCTACCTGTGTACCTGTCAACCTATGTACCTGTCAACCTTTGTACCCGTCAACCTTTGTACCCGTCAACCTGTGTACCTGTCAACCTGTGTACCTGTCTCACCTGTGTACCTGTCAACCTTTGTACCCGTCAACCTTTGTACCCGTCAACCTTTGTACCCGTCAACCTGTGTACCTGCCAACCTGTGTACCTGTCTCACCTGTGTACCTGTCAACCTGTGTACCTGTCAACCTTTGTACCCGTCAACCTGTGTACCTGTCCCACCTTCAGCTGCCAGACTGCAGCCAGGAGCTGCAGATCAGCTGATCAGAGTACCGATCATTGATTGGTCGGTACTGGAAGTGGGTCTGTTACTATTAGGGCGATTGTGGCTCGGTGGGTAGAGTAATTGGCTTCTAATCGGAGGGTTGTAGATTTGATTCCGGCTGCTGCCCTTCACAGATCGATGTGTCCCTGGGCAAGGCACTTAACCCCAAGTTGTTTACTGATCTGCGTATCAGTCGGTAAATGGGGCTCCAGAATAAACCGCTCTGAATGGTCAGCATGACTAGAAAGTCCAGTCTTTTACCATTTGGTTCTGATCTGGGTTTTATGTTCAGAACCATTATTTATTGTATCAATGATCAGAACCAGCAGGATCATGTTAGCTACCGACCCAGTAGCTAACAGAGGCTCTCCAAAACGGAACCATCAGAACCTGCTGGAGTTCTGGTGAGACCAGATCTAGACCAGGTTCTGGTGTTGGACCTGTTAAAGGAAGAAGTTCTACAGCCAGTTCGATCTGCAGATGAAGCTGCTGAGGTCCAGAACCAGGAGAGTCTGCCTGGTTCAGGTCAGTGATGTTCTCTAGGAGCCCAGAACCAGAGCCAGAACTGGAGTCCGGTACCAGTACTGTCTAGACCTGAACCTCGGATTGATGCCAGGTCAGACTAGATCCTTCCTCTCTGACCTTTGACCTGTGATGTTCCTCTCAGAACCTCAGTCTGGAATCGGGTCTTTAACGTCCTGAGATCTGAACCGAGAGGTTCTGATCCAGTGTCTGCCTCTGACCTCACTGACTCCTCCCCCTTCCTGTCTCACCTGTCTGTGTCTCCAGGTGAGGAACAATCCAAAACGCTCGTGTCAGTTCAACCGCACCATGTTGGGGGACTGCTCAGGGATGGTGGACCGTTTCTATGGCTACAGCCAAGCTCAGCCCTGCGTCCTGATAAAACTGAACCGGGTAGGTTCTGATCCGTTACACACCTGTCCACGGTAACCATAGCAACAATGCAGAGGTCACTGTGAGCCGAACAGAACCGGGTTTGACACCGGGTCAATGGGTCCAGAGAAGTTCTGTTCAGGCTGAACAGCAGCTAAATGGGTCTTTATGTGAAGAATTATATGATACAGAACCAGTTTCAGTTTGGGTTAAAATACCAGAACTTCTGTTTTCAGTCACCAGATTTCAGGTTCATAATTTCTCTGACTGAAAATCAGAATCAAAGTAATTAATGTTTCATATTTCAGCTTCTTATTAACAAACAGATGGATTTACTGTCGTCTCAGAATGTCTCTTTCTAATGGACCAATATATCTGTTATTAATATTCAAGACTCTGTTCCTCTGAATCGTCTGTGTTCAAATCAAATCAAACTTTATTTATAAATCGCTTTTCATACAAAATAGCATCTCAAAGTGCTTTACAGATTAAAATAACCCCAAATAGACCCCCCCCCCCCCCCCCCCTCCCCCAGAACAAAAACGTGATGACATGTTGACAGCAGAAAACACTGAACAATATCAAGGTATTCAGTCGACCTGATTTACCGGAATAATCTCAGTTTGGAGGCCCATTAGTTTCATTCCTGCATCAGGTCTGTGGTGGTTTTGGCTGCTTTAGTTTTAGACTCCATTTATTCCCCATAAAACAAACTTTATTATTCTACCCACTAACAGACGGTAACAATCTGACTCTAACTCTGCAGATCTCAGTGATGATGAGGAACTGTAGAAGACATTTCTACTATCAGAACCTCAGGGTAATTTTACCGGACCTTCACGGTGTGCTGCGTGGCTCCACTACACCGGGCCGACCAACAGGACCGTTTTCTGGGCTGTTTCAGGAACCAACCAGTACCAGTATGGAGTTATGTACTGGGAAATGGCCCAGTAGACCTGCTGGGTGCTGATTGGTTGTAATTTAGAGGGAAATGATCAGACGTCACTAAACAACCAGCTTTGTAAAAATAAGAAGAGTTGCTGGTGAAGCAGTTTATAACAACAACCAGAAACATGTCATCCATCGCTGCTTCTTCCATGTCGATCTCTGGTTATTCTCTGCTGCTGTGGGCAACTTTTAGTAGTGATCTGTGACGCTAGTAACTACATGCGATATGCAGACATCTTAGCAAATTCCTTAAATGTCCAACTTAGTATGGAGACACGATGGCTGAGAGGATTTAAAGGTCCAGTAAAAATTCCTGAAGTTCTGACAGTGGAAACGAACCTAAATGAATAAAATCAGAGACTGACCGGCAGCCTGTTTAAGGAGGCTAGTAGGGGAGACAGGTACCACTTACTTGGTCCAGTTGGTTCTGGATCAGCTGCAGTCGGTTAACTTTTGTAACTATTAATAATAAATATTTGTTGTCTGGTTTTCTGAGCATCAATAATTACAATCAATAATTTAATATTAATATAATTATTGATGACATTCGAGTTTAACCTGTTTATTAAAGATTTCGGGGCACCAATCTCATAAATGAGATAATTTTAATTAAACCAGACCGTCAGTCTCTCTGAAAAGGCGTAGAGTTCGTCCGCGGGGTTAAAACAAACTTCACAGCACACACTGAAATAGCACAGGAAACTTCTCGTTACTTAAGGGACATTTATAAATGAAATAGGTCACCTTACAGATTACATTTCATTCATAATTTCCACCTATTCTAACGCATGCAAAAATAGAACAACGTTAACGTTGAGGGAAGGGGGCGTGTTTGTGTGTGTGTGTGTGGGAGACAGCGAGCGAATGGGGGGACGGGGACGGTTCAGCTCACCCCCTCAATGCGATAAATAACTCAAGTCTTATCAATTGGCGCGATCGATTCACAAAGGAAGACAAAGGAAGACCGCGTGGCGATTCAACAAACGCTAGTTTCATTAGCAATGGTGGGTTGGACAAAGGAAACGAGGGCGACGGAGAAAGGAGATCTACTGAGGCCACGCGACCTGTCTAAACAGACACGCGTCGACCGCAGCGGACAATAAACAAACAAGGAAATAATACAATATAATATACTGCTTCTGGTTGCAACCAAAGTCACATAATAAAACACAAAAAGCTGCACATTCAGGGTCGGTGTACAGCGACAGACGACCAAGAATAACAGTGGTTAACAAGTTGACAGACTTATTTTAACCAACAGAAAACGGATATTAACCGTCAAGACCTCCTTCTCCTCTACCCAGACCAAATATATGAACCAGTTTAATCCTACTTGGTGGGGGCAGCTCTCCACAGTCCACGACGAAGAACGTAGAAAGTGTCCAGTTTAAAGGAGCGGTTTCCGCAAAACCGAGGTCGGAAAAGCGGACGTCCGACTTTAGGCGCTGAGGGACTCAGGCCTGTTTTCAATAGAGCTCAGATGGCCAGCTGACTCCTGGTTACGCGTACAGGAAAGTCTGTTTGATCGGCCGATTCACTTCAAAGTATAAAAGGGAAGTTCTTCCTGGTCCAGCAGGTTTGAACGGAAAAAGGGAAAAGGCTAGCAGTGGATTAAAGCGTCTCCTCACAGGCACCGCTCTGGGACCAAAAGAGACCAAGATTTCAATATTCGCGCTGCTTTTATCAACTCTGTGATGTCATCACTGGCCACAGACCAATGAGAATGGGTCGAGGGCAGCGCAATGGGTGCTGGGAGATGCAGATCGTTCAGTGAAAGGATGCTGGGAGATGCAGATCGTTCAGTGAAAGGCCATAGCCTCAACATAACCAATGACAGACCTGAATAATTACAGTAGTCAGGTTTAGTGAGTTGTTGGAGAGCAAAGAAACCAGAATCAAAGTGTTTCTCTAAGGTCAGATACATTCAGAAATCTCCCCGGTTAATTTAAGAACATTTAACTCCATCCATTGCTTAATGACCTTCTAATGATCATCTCACTTTAAAATAATGAAGATGTTCCTCAGGGTTGTGGTCTTGGACCAGTTCTATTTGGTTCTCCTGTTCATCACCTTTTCTTTTCTCCATGCTGTCGAGCAGAAGCTTCAGATAACTCAGAGTTATGATTCAGCTTCATGTATGTTTGTGAATCGGATGGAGATGCCATGTGGCCAAGAACAGACCCCTGAGGGACTCCACAGCACAGTGGACCAGACAGGAAAACATCTTCTAGCTAGGTAGATCTGAACCTTTCCATCCCTTTGATTCTGACACGGATCCTTTGAGCTACAGCATGAAGGTTGATACTCGGGTCTAATGGTATTAAAATGTCCGAACCTGTAACACGAGTCCTGTTTGCTGTCAGATATCAAAGTCAGAAGATCGATGTGATTCTAAGCGTACAGTCAATAAATGTGTGACTTGAGTCTGACTTGGAATCGGGTTAAATGACTCGATGACAGTTTTCTCCTCACTGTTGCCCCCTGCTGCTCAGGAAGAGGGATTGCTGCCATGCTAAGGACATGAACCTGTTAAAGCCCAGATTTTAGCGGCACCATGGGAGGAAATGGCCTCTGAGCGGACAGGTGTTCTGTTTCACAGCGAGTCCAGATGGTCGACAGGTAGGAAGGTTCTCCAGGGTCTGAACTGTAGATGAGATCCACGTCTTTCTGAAGGAACAGGCCAGTAATCCGGCCCACAGATGAAACTGTAAGAGGTTCTACATGAAACCTGCATAGTGACACGTTTCTGAAACCAATGTTAAATGAATCCAATCAACAGATAAACACACATCTCCACCTGGCAGGTAGAGTGACATCACAGCAGGTACTGAACAGTTGTGATGATTTATTATCTGTGGGGGGGGTTCTAATAAACCAGAGGGGAACCAGCAGAACAAGTTTAGAGACTTTTGCCTTAGACACTTTTTAATTCAGTTTATTTCTATTGAACCAATTCACAGCTGAGATCATCTAAAGAACTTCTACTAGAAAAGTCATTTCATTACAAACATCCATTCCAGTTCATCCTTCGGTTCATTTTTACGATTCTAAATCTCATCGAGTCGTTGGCTTGTAGCATTCAGCATTTAGATATTACAACAATGAACTGAACTGGACCGAATATTTACTGACTGGATCAGAACCGCTTCTGTATTTCTATCAGCTGGACAAATATGTGTCTCCAGAACCAGGTGAGCTCCACCTGATGTTACTATGAACAGGTAAATAATCACATCCTCCTGATGGGGGCGCTGCAGAGCTGCATCAGGCTGAACTCCGTCCTTCTTCCTGTGTCTCTGCAGGTGATCGGGATGCTACCTGGGAAGGACGGATTGTCTCCTTATGTCACCTGTGGAGCCAAGGTCTGACTGAGTGTCTCCATGTCTCCGTCTGTGTCCCCATGTCCCCATCTAATTCGGTGTGTCTTCATGTCTCTATCTGATTCGGTGTGTCTTCATGTGTCTTCAAGTCTCTGTCTGTGTCCCCATGTCTTCACGTCTCCCTGTCTCCATCCGTGTCTCCATGTCTCTGTGTCTTCATATCTCCGTCTGTGTCTCCCTGTCTTCATGTCCTCGTCTCTCCATGTCTTCACGTCTCCATGTCTGTCTCCGTCTGTGTCTTCATGTCTCCCCATCTCCCTGTCTCCGTCTGTCTTCATGTCTCTGTGCCTCCACATCTCCGTCTGTGTCTTCATCGCTTCATGTCTCCGTGTCCACGTCTGTGTCTCCACGTCTTCATATCTTCATGTCTCCATCTGTCTTCATCTATGTCTCCGTGTCTACGTCTGTGTCTCCATGTCTTCGTGTCTCCACCTGTGTCTCCATGTCTTCGTGTCTCCACCTGTGTCTTCATGTCTCCGTATCTTAATGTCTCCGTCTGTGTCTCCACGTCTTCATGTCTCCGTCTGTGTCTTCATGTCTCCATCTGTGTCTCCACGTCTTCATGTCTCCGTCTGTGTCTCCATGTCTTCGTGTCTCCGTCTGTGTCTTCATGTCTCCGTCTGTGTCTCCATGTCTTCGTGTCTCCGTATCTTAATGGTCCGCCTGTGTCTCCACGTCTTCATGTCTCCGTATCTTAATATCTCCGTCTGTGTCTCCACGTCTTCATGTCTCCGTATCTTAAAATCTCCGTCTGTGTCTCCACGTCTTCATGTCTCCGTATCTTCATGTCTCCGTCTGTGTCTCCACGTCTTCATGTTTCCGTATCTTAATGTCTCCGTCTGTGTCTCCACGTCTTCATGTCTCCGTCTGTGTCTTCATGTCTCCATCTGTGTCTCCACGTCTTCATGTCTCCGTCTGTGTCTCCATGTCTTCGTGTCTCCGTCTGTGTCTTCATGTCTCCGTCTGTGTCTCCATGTCTTCGTGTCTCCGTATCTTAATGGTCCGCCTGTGTCTCCACGTCTTCATGTCTCCGTATCTTAATATCTCCGTCTGTGTCTCCACGTCTTCATGTCTCCGTATCTTAAAATCTCCGTCTGTGTCTCCACGTCTTCATGTCTCCGTATCTTCATGTCTCCGTCTGTGTCTCCACGTCTTCATGTCTCCGTATCTTCATGTCTCCGTCTGTGTCTCCATGTCTTCAGGTCTCTGTATCTTCATGTCTCCGTATCTTCATGTCTCCGTCTGTCTCCATGTCTTCATGTCTCCACCTGTGTCTTCATGTCTCCGTGTATTAATCTCTCCATGTCTTCGTCTGTGTATTCATGTCTTCATGTCTCCGTATCTTAATGTCTCCGTCTGTGTCTCCACGTCTTCATGTCTCCGTATCTTCATGTCTCCGTCTGTGTCTCCATGTCTTCAGGTCTCTGTATCTTCATGTCTCCGTATCTTCATGTCTCCGTCTGTCTCCATGTCTTCATGTCTCCACCTGTGTCTTCATGTCTCCGTGTATTAATCTCTCCATGTCTTCGTCTGTGTATTCATGTCTTCATGTCTCTGTGTCTCAATGTCTATCTCCGTCTGTGTCTTCATCGCTACATGTCTCCGTGTCTACGTCTGTGTCTCCACGTCTTCATTCAATTCAATTCAATTCAATTCAAAAATACTTTATTGATCCCAGAGGGAAATTAAGTTCATGTCTCCATCTGTGTCTCCACATCACCATGTCACCATGTCTCCGGGTTTCCACCTGTGTCTTCATGTCTCTATGTCCCCGTCTGTGTCTCCATGTCTCCTTCTGTGTCTTCATGTCCCCGTCTGTGTCTCCATGTCTCCCTGTCTCCATCTATGTCTACGTCTGTGTCTCCCTGTCTCCTTCTGTGTCTTCATGTCTCCGTCTGTGTCTCCACGTCTTCATGTCTCCATGTCTCCCTGTCTCCACCTGTGTCTTCATGTCTCAGTCTTCATGTCTCCATCTGTGTCTTCATGTCTCCACCTGTGTCTTCATGTCTCTGTGTCTCCACCTGTGTCTTCATGTGTCCGTCTCCATGTATTAATGTCTCCATGTCTCCGTCTGTGTCTCCATGTCTTTATGTCTCCATATCTTCATGTCTCTGTCTATGTCTCCATGTCTTCGTGTCTCCACCTGTGTCTTCATGTCTCCATGTCTCCGTTTGTGTCTTCATGCCTCCGTCTGTGTCTCCACATCTTCATGTCTCCGTCTGTGTCTCCACATCTTCATGTCTGCATGTCTCCATCTGTGTCTTCATGTCTCTGTGTATTAATGTCTCCATGTCTTCATGTCTCTGTGTCTTCACGTCTCCACTTGTGTCTCCATGTCTCTGTGTGTTCATGTCTCCATGTCTTCATGTCCTTGCCGTCTTCAGCCTTACAAAGTGGGGAGTGATGAGTGGCTGAGACCTGAGGAAGATGGTGACCAGAGAACGTAGAACCAGCAGTATTAGAACCTCAGTCTGTAGAACCCCCTCATGGTTTCTGTATAAACACAGATCAGGCAAAACATAATGACCACCTGTTCCTCTGTGGGTTCCTCATCAGAGGATTGGACTCCATTAGGACTGAAGGTTTGTTATGTGTCTCCAACATGTTATCAGATCATCCTGCAAATAAATGGTTCTCTCAGATCTTTGGAGGCCAAATCATCTCCTCAGGGGCCGTTTACACGACAACGTTTCTCAGCAAAACGGAGGTTTTTCTCTCCAATTCGGCCTCTCGTTTACACGACAACAGGAAAACGGGGGGGGGGGGCGAAAACGCATTTTTTGGAAAACGGTTTCCAGAGTGGAGAGTTCTGAAAATGCTGACTGATTCGTTATCATGTAAACACAAGCCGGAGACTTTTGAAAACGATGTCACTGCCAGCCGCCTACGGACATGTTGCACTTGCGCACTCCGCCTTTCTACAGAAAAACAACAACAATGGCGGTTACAGGTATGCGGTTACTGCTGATGAAGCTTCTGAAGTTATTTGGTCTCTGTAAGCAAAACTTAGAGATCATCAGGCTTCTATGCGATCGCCAACAGAAACGCATACAGTACGTGCGCCAAATAATTAATACGCCTTTATTTAAGCAGAGAACTACAAGAAGACCATGAAATGTTTCTTTTCCGGGTTGTGAGGGGGAAACCTTGGAACCCTGCATACACGGGGCACACTGCCATCTAAAGGCCGGGCATATGTACTACATCGTTTTCCATCGTGCGCCCTGTCGTGTAAACGCAGCGCGTGTTCAAACAAAAACGGCAATGTTGTCGTGTAAACAGCCCCTCAGACTGGTTGGTATCTTCCTTTACTTCATCCATCAGAGAATCCATGAGAAGGTGATTATGTTCTGGAGCAATGCTTAGGAAGGTGATACCTTTACCTGGATGGGTGGGGCTAAAGTTCCTTCAGTCGCTAACATCACACACCAATGGTCATAATGTTATGGCTGATCAGGAGGTCTAAGTAAATAGCTTAGTTATTGGAGGCTGATGATGATAAGGTTATTTTATCAAAACAAATGAAAGGACATAAATAAAACTATAACTTCTAAAACAAAGGAAGAAACAGTTTACATATAAATCCAGTAAACAGTTAATAATTATTAAATATTATAATTAACATTAATGTGAAACTGGAGCAAACAGTGAAGCTTCTTCCCCTGATTTAAAGGATCCAGCAGTAATTAAACTTTGTCTCATTGTCTTTGTGTGCAGAAGGAGGACAGCGAGAAGATCGGTCCGCTGGCCTATTTTCCTCCTAACGCGACCTTTAACCTCATGTACTACCCGTACTACGGGAAGAAGGCTCAGGTAACTCACACAGTACACATCACCTGCTCAGTATACACTACAAACACTAGTTCTGTAGTATTCACTTCATAGTACTGATCTACAGCCAGAACTCGGCAGAGACTCGTCCTGTTGTCAGAAAACACGATTCTCCACCAACCTGTTGGTCTCTGAGGTCAGACTAGAATCTGTTCTGCTGCTTTTTATACTCAGTTTATTAGTTTAACACATTTTCAGCAGGAGGGCCATTCAAGGTGCTTCACACGATCCGTTTAAAAACAATGTAGGTGTCGTCTAACGTTGTCTTCTTCACGGATTCAGACTTTTTGTTAGGATCAGATTAACCAGACTATTATTATTTTAGGCAATCAGCCCTTTGTTTTTCTGTAGTTTTTAATTATTCTAAGTATATCAACTCTATAAACTTCTCTATTCTGGAGAACTTTCTGAAGAAGAAGTAACTGATCTCAGCCAAACTCTGTGGTGAAAAGTCCAAATGTTACTAAATATAAACTGACTGGTTCTTAGGTTTTCTTTGTTCTGTATTTTAGGTGAACTACACTCAGCCTCTGGTCGCCGTGAAGTTCCTGAACGCCTCTCTGAACACAGACATCAGCGTAGAGTGTAAGGTGGTGTCCAACACTCTGCTGGCTGGCAGCGAAAGAGACAAGTTCGCCGGACGGGTTTCCTTCAAGCTGAGGATCAACAACCAACAAACTCAGTGATACTCAGACCTGTTAGAGCTGCAGGATCCCTCCACACGCACATTTCATCACTGATTTTACTCCTACAAACCCTGAACTGACTGTTTATCTACCAACTATATGGTGCATTCACTGACCAGATTCATGGTGCATTCACTGACCTTATCCTAGACTCGTTCACTGACCAGATTCATGATGCATTCACGGACCAGATTCATGGTGCATTCACTGACCAGATTCATGACGCATTCACTGACCAGATTCATGGTGCATTCACTGACCTTATCTGAGACTCATTCACTGACCAGATTCATGACGCATTCACTGACCAGATTCATGGTGCATTCACTGACCTTATCTGAGACGCATTCACTGACTTTATCCTAGACTCATTCACTGGCCAGATTCATGATGCATTTACTGACTACATTTATGATGCATTCACTGACCAGATTAATGATGCATTTTCTGACTACAGTTATGATGCATTAACTGACCAGATCAATGATGCATTCACTGACCAGATTAATGATGCATTCACTGACCAGATTAATGATGCATTCACTGACCAGATCTATCATGCATTCACTTGCCATATCCTAGATGCATTCACTGTCTAGATTCATGGTGCATTCACTGACCAGATCTATCATGCATTCACTGACCAGATTAATGATGCATTCGGTGACCAGATCTATCATGCATTCACTTGCCATATCCTAGATGCATTCACTGTCTAGATTCATGGTGCATTCACTGACCAGATTAATGATGCATTCACTGACCAGATTCATGATGCATTTACTGACCAGATTAATGATGCATTCACTGACCAGATTAATGATGCATTCACTGACCAGATCTATCATGCATTCACTTGCCATATATTAGATGCATTCACCCTCTAGATTCATGATGCATTTACTGACCAGATTCATGATGCATTCACTGACCCGATAAATTGTGCATTCACTGACCATATTTCTAATCCATTCACTTACCAGATTCATGATGCATTCACTGACCTTATCCTAAACTTATTCACTGGCCAGATTCATGATGCATTTACTGACTACCTTTATGATGCATTCACTGACCAGATTAATTAGGCATTCACTGACCAGATTAATGATGCATTCACTGACCATATTTCTAATCCATTCACTTACCAGATTCATGATGCATTCACTGACCAGATTCATGGTGCATTCACTGACCTTATCTGAGACTCATTCACTGACCAGATTCATGATGCATTCACTGACCAGATTAATGATGCATTCACTGACCATATTTCTAATCCATTCACTTACCAGATTCATGATGCATTCACTGACCAGATTCATGGTGCATTCACTGACCTTATCCTAAACTTATTCACTGGCCAGATTCATGATGCATTCACTGACCAGATCCGTGGTTGACTGAGTTTAAGGTGATATTTTAGATTCTGATTATAAATTGTCTCATGTTTTTCCTGGGACTTTATCTTTGCCTAGTTTTAACCCCGGAAAGGACCAATCAGAATGCACGAACACTGTGATGTCACTGCCACTGAGAGGGTGAAGGGGATCTTCGAGTATTGAATAATTTGCATGAATAATTTTATTATACACACATCAATCATGATACACATCAGTTTATTTACACGCATTTATTTTTTCTTTTGTTTTTTTCAATTTTTATTTATATCCTATTAATTTAAGCTTGTTTGTTTTTATTGCTGATTACAATTTAATCAGATCAGAAACTCATAAACAGATCAAATAGGTAGAACTATAATAGGAATCAGACCAGTTCTCAGATTGGAAACACCAACCAGTCAATGTGAACACAAACCAGTTCAGGAACTGGTTGATGCTTCCAGTAAAGAATCAGTTCTGAACCCAGATGATACATGTAAACAGGTAAAGGTGTAGAAACTGGATTATAAATCTAAACCAAACCAGTAAAATGGACTAAAACCCAATTAGAAACCAGTCAATCACTGGAAACTGGTTCATCTATTGGGACACAAACCAGTGCAGGAACTGGTTGATGATCCAAGTAAAAGATCCGTTCTGGTCCAGATGATACATGTAAACATGAAAATTATTCGAAAATGGTTTATTAATCTAAACCAGATCAAAACCAAGGAATGAAACCAAATTAGAAACCAGTGAATCACTGGAAACAAACTGGTTCAGAAACTGGTGTCCCAGTATGAACAGAATCTGAATTGAAACCAAATGAAGCTAATTCTTGTTTCTCCTCTTATGTCATCCTTCCAGTAGATTGATTCGCAGCCAATCAGACTCCAGCTTCAGTAACCATGGCAACAGCACAATAACATATCCTGATTTAGTCTCCTTTGTCTGTGGCTGCAGCTCGTTAGTTAATTGCAATCAATTAGTTATTTAGTTTAGAAAACGAGTTAGAGTTCCTGATTGGATGTTTTTGTTTACTGTCGTCATCACTGGGGGCGGAGCATAACACCCTCTAATGTCAAAAGTGGACACGCCCCTTTCTGCCTGCACTGCTACCCACCAATCGTCTTCCTTTAAAGATGGACCAGCCAATCAGGTGGTCCTGCTGTATGATGTCATGCTGTACTCCTTTGTGATTGGTTGAATTCTCCTGCCTGAATTTTTTCCTGTTTGTTAAACAATAAAGGTTAAAGTTAAGAAATGAAACAGGAAATTGTTTTCTGTGTGGTCCATGAAGAGGCGGAGCCTCAACACTTCCTGGTTCTGAAACAACAAACTGGAACGCTTTGAACAGAACTTCTGGGTTTGATGAGCAGAATCTGGTTCAGGTCCTGGTTTCAGGACTAGAAGAAGAAAACATTTAGAACCTCCAGGTTCTGTAGAACTTCTGGTCGTAAAATGTGTTTAGTCCACTCAGAGGTTCTGTTTGTCTCACAGCTTCACCTTCATGATGAATGGTTAGTTTAACTGGTTGATGGGATGTCTGAAGGTCGTTTTTTTAGAGATGAGATTTTAACCATGATGAATTGCTCCCTTCAGACGGGGGTCTTTCCTGCCGCCTTTAAAGGGGCGGTAGTGAAGCCCCTGCTGAAGAAGAGCAATTTAGATTTTAATGATCTTAATAATTTTAGACCGGTATCTAACTTAAAGTTTTTAAGAAAAGTTTAAGAAAAGCTTGTTTTAATTTAACTTAATGATTTTATTAACGCTCATAATGTCCTAGAGAAATATCAGTCTGGTTTTAGGGTGAACCACAGCACAGAGACGCTCTTCTGAAGATTTTAAATGATTTTAGAATAAATTATGATGCACAGAAGGTGACAGTGTTGGTTCTACTGGATCTAAGCGCTGCCTTTAATACAGTAGACCACACTATTCTTTTAACTCATTTAAAACAGATCCTCTCTGGTGCTGTTCACTAATGGAGAAATAAAGTGACAAAGCAAAATAGATTAAAAAAAGAAAATATATTTTAGCCAAGAGATTAGCAGCTCATCAAATGATAGAAAGCAATTGTGGAAAGTTATCAATGAAATAATGTGTAAAAAACCAAAGCAGCAGAAATAATCACTAAACCTTTGGATATAGCAAATCACTTGAATTATTTTTTTATAAAGAAAACTGCAAATTTAAGATCAAGTATGTCACCATACCCTAAGGATTCACCTTGTAATAATATGAACAACATTATGAGGAATAAATGTTGTTCATTGACATTTGGTACAGTTAAAGAGGAAATTGTTAAAAAGATGTTGCTCTCTCTCCCGGAGGAAAAAGCTGCAGGTTTAGATCATCTGGATGGCAACATTTTCTAAACTGTTGCTAACATCCTGTGCAAGCTAATCAGTCACATTTCTAATAGATCTGTGCTAAGTGGGGTGTTTCCTGAAATTTGGAAGCAGTCTAAAATTATACCTTTAGTAAAAGATGATAAATTAGGCCTTTCCGAATTAAATTGTAGACTAATTAACATTCTCCCTATATTGAGCAAAATATTTGGAAAGTTACTTTTTAATCAAATGCTGCAGTACTTTGTATCAAATAATTTTCTCTCCAATTCACAGCATGCCTTTAAGCCAGGACACTCCACTAACACTGCATTGGTACAAATGGCAGACCAGTGGCTAACTTTCATGGATGACAAAAAGCTTGTTGGAGCTGTGCAGCTGGATTTTACAGCAGCTTTTGATGTTATTGACCACGACATTTTGCTGTCTAAGCTTAATTGTTATGGGTTTTCACATCAGTCTGTGTCCCTGATATGCAGTTATCTCTCTGGTAGAAGTCAGCAGGTATTTTTTAATGGGAGCTTCTCTGATTGTAAACAGTTGTCATGTGGTATTCCTCAGGGCAGCTGTTTGGGTCCATTGTTGTTTTCAGTGTTTCTTAATGACCTGTCACATGCTGTTTCAAGAGCAGATATTGTACTTTATGCAGATGATGCTACAATGTTTTATGCATCACCTACAATAACTGACATGAGTTTTACCTTGCAGAATGAACTTAATGCCATTACAAATTGGTTGAAACTTAAGTTACGTAGCTCTCAATATATCTAAAACTAAATGTATAGTCTTTGGTACTAAACACATGCTTAGCAAGCCTTGTAACTGAAACCTAATTATTGATACATATTTGGTAGAGCAGGTGAGTCAGACTAAACTCTTGGGTGTGAAGCTGGATAGTCAGCTCTCTTGGGCTGATCAGATTGACCCCATTGTGGCACTGCTTTGTCCCAGAGATGTTCAGCGTATTGTCCACCCTCAGTTATTAAAAACAGTTGTCCAGTCTTTAGTTCTGTCACACCTGGGGTACTGCCCAATAATTTGGTTCAGTGCTGCACAGGGACACTTGAAAAAATCATCCAAAACAGAGCCACAAGAGTAGCCCTTGTTTGCTCTTTTCGCACCAGTGTGGATAAAATGCATACCAGTTTGGGCTGGCTAAGGTGGAGGACAAACTCAATATAAGTCTTCTCTGTTATATGCACAATGCTCTATTTAAAAACAATCCAAGATCTTTTGTAGATAAATTGGTTTTCAGTGGGTATTGTTACCAACATGTTAGGCGTCAGGTGAGTACAGGGGTTTTAGTGGTCCCATCTGCAAGGTCCAATTGTATGACAAGAACAGTTTTATTTAGATCGTCATCTGCTTGGAATAAATTGGACTTAAGAACGAGGCATATATCCCACAAATGTAACTTCAAGAAGACTCTAAAACAGATGACAATTAATAGCATTAAACCTGTCAATTTGTGACTGTTATAGGTATTGACATCTTATAATGCTGTATGTGCATGAATGTGTATATGTTTCAATTTCAATTCAGTTTATTTATATAGCGCCAATTTACAACAGATGTTTCATCTCAAGGCTCTTAACAAGAAGTCATTTCAATACATTTATACAAACATTCCAATCAGTTAAAAAGTTTCCTATTTAAGGAATCCCAGCAGATTGCGTCAGTCATTGACGTGAGGTTGGGCCCCGTTGATGCAGACTTTCCAACCACAGCAATCCTTCAGCAATCCCTCATACTGAGCAAGCATGTAGCGACGGTGGAGAGGAAAAACTCCCCTTTAACAGGAAGAAACCTCCAACAGAACCAGGCTCAGTAGGAGCGGCCATCTGCCATGACCGTCTGGGGGTTTGAGAAGACAGAGCAGAAACACAGAAGGAACAGAAGATCTGATATAAGAGAACTTTCTATGTTACAGAAAGTAAAAAGTTGATAACAGGACACAGTGGATGTTCAGTTACTGAGAGGATCATCCCAGTCGATGCCCCCCGTCCAACAGGGCATTGCAGCCAAGCAGGATACCAGACCAGGTATATCTTCTATGGAGAGAAAAACACTGAGAGAAAACAAAGTTAACAGTCGAAATAACAGAATGTACTGTAATACAACTGGAGAGTAGTAGGAGAAAAAAGTAGCAGAGTGAAGAAAATTGGTAAGTCTGTCCTCCAGCAGTCTAAGCCTATAGCAGCATAACTACAGAGATAGCTCAGGATGACCTTAGCCACTCTAACTATAAGCTTTATCAAAAAGGAAAGTTTTAAGCCTGGCCTTAAAAGTAAACAGAGTGTCTTCCTCACGGACTAAAGCTGGGAGCTGGTTCCACAGGAGAGGAGCCTGATAACTAAAAGATCTGCCTCCCATTCTACTTTTAGAGATCCTAGGAACTACAAGTAAACCTGCAGTCTGAGAGCAAAGTGCTCTGTTAGGAACATATGGACCAATCAGATCTCTGATGGATGATGGAGCTGATTATTAAGGGCTTTATATGGAAGAAGAAGGATCTTAGATTCTATTCTGGATTTAACAGGGAGCCAATGAAGGGAAGCTAAAACAGGAGAAATGTGATCTCTCTTTTTAATATTCATCAGAACTCTTGCTGCAGCATTTTGGATCAACTGAAGGCTTTTAATGGCATTTTGTGGACTTCCTGATAGTAAAGAATTACAGTAGTCCAGCCTTGAGGTAACGAATGCATGGACTAGTTTCTCAGCATCACTCCTGGACAGGATGTTTCTAATTTTAGCAATATTCCGGAGGTGAAAGAAAGAAATCCTAGAAACATGTTTAATATGGGATTTAAATGTCAAGTCTTGGTCAAAAATAACGCCGTGGTTCTTTACGTTATTACTGGGGGCCAATTTAATGCCATCCAGATGAAGTGATTGACTAATCAGTTTCTGTTTAAGAACTTCTGGTCCAAAAACTTCTGTTTTGTCAGAATTTAAAAGCAAAAAGTTTAGATTCATCCATGTTTTTATGTCTTCCAGACATGCCTGTAATCTACCTAACTGACTGGGTTCATCAGGATTTATGGATAAATATAGTTGTGTATCATCGGCATAGCTGTGGAAATTTATCCCATGCTGTCTAATGATTCTACCAATTGGGAGCATATATATGGTGAACAGAATTGGTCCAAGCACAGAACCCTGTGGAACTCCACAAGTAACCCTTGAGAGTGAAGAAGATTTATCATTTAGATGAACAAACTGGAATCTATCAGACAAATATGATTTAAACCAGCCTAGTGCTGTTCCTTTGATCCCTGCAACATGTTCAAGCCTTTCTAAGAGAATATTATGATCGACTGTGTCAAAAGCAGCACTGAGATCTAATCAAACCAGACCAGACCAAGCACCTAATTTAACATTTGTTCATGAGGGTATCAACATGGCAGATCACATGAGGGGAGGTGTATCACATGACTGCATTGAGAAAACAGTTAAAGATAGCAAAATCAGGATAGACTTACAATCTCAAACTCTTCCAGATAGTATATCCTTGTTTACTGATGGCTGCTGTTTCAGGTCTCCCAGTGGAGAGCTACAAGCAGGGTATACAGTAGTGCAGAAAACTACTGATGGGTTTCAGGTAAGAAAACAGGGGAAGCTGGAAGGGAAACAATCAGCACAGAAAGCAGAAATCAGGGCTCTGATTGAAGCAACTAAGTGGGGAGAAGGAAAAAGAATAACAATAATTACTGACTCCATGTATGCCTGGTCGGCTTTACATATTGGACTCCCCCAATGGAAAAAGGAGTGAGTTTCTCACCGCTCAGGGACAACCAATACAACATCAGCAAGAAATGATTGAGCTTCTACATGCTGTGCAGCTTCCCTCTGCACTAGCTGTTAAAAAATGCAAGGGGCACAGTAAAGAAAATACATTTGAAGCTGCTGGGAATTCAGCCGCTGATACGGCTGCCAAAATTTCTTCTGGGTATCAGCAGGCTCATGATTTGAGGATGACAATGGTAGCAGAAGATACTGAAAACATGGAGGATTTTATTAAAACTGAACAAAACAATGCTGCGCCTCAGGAAAAATCTGTTTGGCTACAAAGGGGAGCAGTCGATTCTCAGGGACTGTGGCGTAGCCAAGATGGACGTCCAGTGTTACCTTCGAACATGAAATCTGAGATTTTCCCATACCGGGCAACAAGTACCTTCTGGTTCTGACTGATCCACTGACAGGCTGGCCAGAACCCTGGCCAGCCAAGCGTGAGGATAGTGAAACTGTTGTTAAGTGCTTGATTAATTATTACATTCCCTGGCACGGTTTTCCTCGAACTGTGCGAAGTGATCCAGGAACACATTTTAAAAATCAGCATCTTCAGTTTGTAGAAAAACAGCTGGGATTAACCCACAAATTTGGGACTGTGTATCATCCACAGTCTCAGGGGTCAGTGGAAAAAAATGGACCAGAATCTTAAAACCAAAATAGCTAAAATAATGGCACAAACAGGACTGATGTGGATTGATGCCCTTCCGATAGCACTTATGGCTGTCAGGTCATCAGTCTGTAGGACTAAAGGACTTACACCTTGTGAGTTACTGACTGGCAGGGTATTTAACGGACCGTTTGCACAACTTCGGACTGTGACTGACCCGACCCCTCAGAACCCATCCTCTGACTATCACATCTTAAAAGCTTTGGTAAAATCTTTCACAACAGCTCCTTCTGCAGTACAGGGCCCAGCTCCACTCCCCAGTGTAGCTGCCTGGGTGTGGTTGAAAGTCATTAAAAGGAAGTGGCATGAACCCAGGTGGACGGGTCCCTACCAAGTTACTGCCAGAACCACTCATGCTGTTCAACTGAAGGGGAAGGGCAGCACCTGGTATCATTGGAATCAGTGTTCTCCTGTATCTGAACCACAACGGTCCCTTGCGGAAGTAAGGGAGGCCCTGAAGTTCTTAGGTGCTATCGAGCCCGGCTTTTATTCTCTGAAGAAAATCTGTCGGGGAGGAGTGATCAGGGGTTAGATCACTCCAAAAGAGGGTAAGGGGTACTTAATTCTTAAGCCTGAAAATTTTTTTTTTTTAAACATATACATTTTATAAAGGCTGGTTAAGTTTTCCTTGAAGATCAAAAGAAAAGAGAAGAAAAGAGTTTCTGCAGCACCCTCGAGCCAGTGGAGGACAGCAAACAGAAACTGAAGAGCATCTTCACATTTAATATTTTATCTTATTTACGTCTTATCATTTATATTATATTTTAGCTTAGCTTGATTTTATCTACATACCGTTTAAATATTTTATTTGTATTTTTTAAAAATAATTGCAGCTGGATCACTATTTTAGAAAAAAAACAAAAAGAAAAAAACGGCAGCATCCTGATGTGGGAATAAGCAGACTGAGAAAAAGTCACATTTTCCTAGGGGCAGAACAGAGTATTACCAGTTTTGCTAAAATAATAAGAAGGGCCGCTGCCTTTAAGTGTATTTCATTTTAATGCTCGTATTTTTTAGCATTTACATTCTATTTTTAAAAAATATTAAAGCTTAAGTTTTTGTGCAAATTATACAGATTGAAAATGTTTAGCTACAGGAGGTTGGGAAGAAATCCCCTAACTGATCCTATTTGGGGTAATTGGACGATTTTAAGCTGCGCGGTTTTTGTACTATTATTAATATTGAATGTTATATTGTTTCTGAATTGCGACTGGCCCTACAGACATGCAGCTTACTGCCAAAACACAGACAACCGCCTGCGTCCTAACAGCTCGATAAATTCCAAAAACCACTCAGATATCCGGATAATACAACGTGGCAAAAGATGGGTATCAGACCCTCATTTAGGCGTTAAAGATGAAGACCCTCTGCATGGATACCATCTTAATCAGTGGTATAACTATGTGGAGGTTCTTGCAAGATCGAATAATTATTCTAACTGCTATGTGTGCTCGATCATGCCAAAGAGCTCCTCTCAACCCATGTTGGATCCATTCCATTGTCATTTAGGAGTTCTTTTTGTGTATTCCAGACTGATGTGGAGCGCTATGGCCGTCATCAGATTAACTGGAACAACTGTACTTTAGTGTCCAACTTGTGTCCTCAAAATTTCACAGCGTATAAACTCCTTACTGCTCTTGAACCACTTGCAACGTTTCCACAATCTTTTCTGGGGGTTGCACATTTAAAATCCTCTGACTTTTCCAGCTTGTTTTCATAGCAATGGGACAAGGAATCTAGGACGATTGTCTCCGTTTAGATACCAAAAATTGTACACCCCTAAAAAGTGTGTCCATAGTAGTTACACTATAAGTCAAACCTTAGATCAAAATGAGACCTGTCCGTGTAATATTAGTTCTTTGTATTCTACTAGTACTCCCCTCGTAGGAAATTATTCGTTTGTAAACTGGGATAACGCAGCGTTACCTGGGAAAAAGGGCACAAAACCAGTAGATGACATATATTGGCTATGCGGACACAAGGTATATGTGTATTTGCCTGAAAATTGGGGTGGAGTATGTGCGCCAGTAGGATTAACTGACCACACGTTCATAATTACCACAAAACAGAAAACTGATTCGGATAAAAATGAAAGTAGGAATAAATGGTCTCTAAGCAAAATAGTTCAAAAGCATGACAATGTTTGGGGTAGTGATGTCCCAGACGACCATAAATTATGGACCACAGCTAAGAAAATAACTGGATCATTGATTCCCTCAATAGGGGTTGGAAAAGTCATGTTGAGAGGGGAAACTCAAGCCTATCGTTTCTCGTTATTCATGAATGCCTCAATTAGTGCATGGGAATCCAACAATAAAGAGATGAAAGCCATAAGGTTGATGTTACTTTAAAACAGGATGGTGTTAGATTTCTGGACGGCAGCCCAAGGTGGAATTTGTGTACTCCTTAATGAGACATGCTGCAGCTACATCCCGGATAATTCTGGAGATGGAAACGACATAGATAATGCTCTCTCTAAAATGCGCACAGTAGCCAAAGCCCAAAATGCAGACACTCCACAATGGATGAATTGGTTGTTTTTTGGAGGATGGATGTCCTTAGTCTGGAAGGTAGTGGCTTTCCTAGGAATTTTGATGTTAATATTTTTCCTGCTGACATGTTGCGTAATACTGTGTTTTAAAATTATGGTAAAGAAAATGATCTCACAAACACCACTTAGAGGACAATACATGTTAGTTCCTATAAAAGAAATGGAACAGGTGGAATTACAGGAGTAAGAGTAATAGTAGATTCACCTCTAAAATATTACAGGTGAAACGAGGGATTATTGTAAATAAAAACTTTTAAACAAGCATTGAATGAATACACAGGCCAAAAGGTGAAGGGGTTATGTGCTAAAATAATTAACTAAATGCAGAAAAGTGTTGGCACAGGATGTGACCCACGGGTCAGAAAGGAACGGTCACGATTAAATGGACAAAACTGTTAAGAACAGGATATGAGTTAGACAATGGGTCACGTTTCTCTGAAAAAAACAGGAAACATCTGTTGGTTTGGTCGTCCAAAATAGGCTGTTGAGACAAGGAAGGTTTTCTGTTTAGCAACCAAAAGGAATATATTAAAAGGGGCTTAACCTATTAGGGACGGACTTCAGGCACACTTTGCATCTATATGAATATGTATTATTAAGCTGATTGGATCCTGTAAGAGAGGCTGTCTCTCAGAATGTTTTGTAATAACTTTGTAAAGAAATAAAAGGCATTTATGAGGAAGAGTTCTTGGAAGATGATTTTGGTGAGAATCTCTTCCCATGCATGCCCAACAATATATATTGTGTGAATGTGTAATTCTTTTTTATACTCTGCCACAGGATAAATGAACTGGGAGAGAGGAGTTAGCAGACAGCAGGCTGGTCAGGGTTCAGATGACCTGAGGGGTCGAGTAGGTTCATACTGGGTCAGGAGATCACTGATGTATTTTGGTCCTAAACCATCCTGAGCTTTATAGACCAGCAGCAGAACTTTGAAGTCTATCCTCTGACAGACAAGCAGCCAGTGTAAAGACCTCAGAGCTGGACTGATGTGCTCCACTTTGTTGGTCTTAGTGAGAACTCGAGCAGTTCTGGATGAGCTGCAGTTTCCTAATTGATTTTTTAGGTAGACCTGTAAAGACGCTGTTACAATAATCAAGCCGACTAAAGATGAATGCATGGATGAGTTTTTCCAGGTCCTGCTGAGACATCAGATCTTTTATCCTTGAGATATTCTTAAGGTGATAGTAGGCTGATTTTGTGATTCCCTTAATGTGTTTTTCAAAGTTTAGGTCTGAGTCCATCACTATACCCAGATTTCTGACGTGGTTGGTGGTTTTTAGGTGTCTAGAATTCAGTTTTATTTATATAGCGCCGATTCACAACAGATGTCATCTCAAGGCTCTTAACAAGAAGTAATTTCAATACATTTATACAAACATTCCAATCAGTTAAAGAGTTTCCTATTTAAGGAATCCCAGCAGATTGCGTCAGTCATGTATGGACTGAAGCCCTGTGGTGACCTTCAATCTTTTCTCTTTAGCTCCAAAGACAATTACCTCAGTTTTGTTTTTGTTCAACTGCAGAAAATTGTGGCACATTCAGTCATTAATTTCCTCAATGCATTTACCAAGAGCCTGTACAGGCCCTTGGTGTTCTGGTGACATTCTAATATATATCTGTGTGTCATCTGCGTAGCTATGGTAACTTATATTGTTGTTATTTATTACCTGTGCCAGTGGGAGCATATAGATGTTAAACAGAAGAGGTCCCAGGATGGAACCCTGGGGAACTCCACATGTAATTCCCATCTGCTCAGATGTAAAGTTACCTATTGCTGGGTTTCATATGACGTAGCATCGACGTCACGAAATGCAGATGGGGGGCAGGAAGAAAACGCAGGGGTCTGTACCCCATTCACTCTGCTGACTAAGCGTCATAATGCCTAAATGCTGTGTATGGTTGTAGCAACTGCTCGAATCGGGAGAAAGATAAAAGTTTTTTTCGTGTCCCGAAAATAGTCAGTCACAAAGGACCCAGTTTTAAGAAACTCACAGAAAAAAGACGCCAGAAGTGGATCCACAATCTCCGGCTAAAAACAGGAGCAGAAACGGACAACGCTCGAGTTTGCAGCGACCACTTTCTAAAAGGTAAGAATGTTATACTTTACTAAATCGTATTTTCTATCAACTTTTTTGGATACTTTCTTAGAAAAAAAACATAATGGCAGGTAAATGTTTTTTTTACATATCCTAACTTACCACAAAAGAACATTGAGTGCTAATGTTGTTAGCTGTTAGCTTAGAGCTCTAATTCGGGGTTGTAAACCTTATTTTACTTTCTTAGGTTGTCCTAGTGCAGCCACTGATATTAATTCCCAAGACTGGGCACCCACTGTTAACCTGGGGTACCAGAGGAGTAACGAGAAGCCACAAACAGAAGCATCACGCAAGCGGGGGGAACGAGCCAGGGCACGGAACCTCCTCTGCACTGCCACTGAGGACCAGGCTGACAACATGGATGATGTTCTTTGTGATGAAGGCATCCTCATCCCTGAGGAGCAATGTTCCAAAGGTTAGATGCCACCATTTATTTTTGTCTTTTTATTATAAATTTCCTGTAACAAATTAACAAGTCAATAATTAAATGGATGCAGATGCCGAATGCCAGACAGATCTGACCATGGTTGACCTCACCAGGCTGGAGGATGCTGTGAAAGGTTATACATCTGAGACCAGCAGCTTGAGGGAAAAGCTTTCAGACACTAAATTTACACCAGAAACCTTCCAGAAAAATGAGAAAACAAAGTTCTATACTGGATTGCCCAATTTTTTGGTTTTGATGCAAATTTTCCAGCTCTGTGAACCATACATCACCACAACATCTTTGTCAGCTCTCTCCAAATTTGAGCAATTTATTATGGTTCTGAGATTAAATCTGCAACTCCAAGATCTTGCCTACCACTTTAATGTATCGAAAGCTACTATTTATCATTTCAGACTGGCTCATTCCCCAATAATATGAAAATAGCTAAAGTAATACCATTTTATAAGACCGGAAACAAGCACCATTTCACAAACTATAGACTTATATCATTGCTTCCACAGTTCTTGAAAATACTTGAAAAAACTCAACAGATAAGAAACATTCCAAGAATAGCATAAAATCCTTGTTGATAATCAGTATCGATTTAGAACAAATAGATCTACATCACTGGCAATAATGGAGGCAATAGTAGAAATCACAAATGCAATAGACAAAAAAATTGCTCTTGGGATATTTATTGACTTGAAGAAAGCTTTTGACACCATTAATCATGAAATATTAATCACTAAATCAGAAAGATATGGTATTAGAGGAATAGTGCTTGAATGTGGGAGACAGCAGTTTGTGAATTTGGATGGCTATGTTTCATCTTGTTTGGACATTGTTTGTGGGGTCCCCCAGGGGTCAGTATTGGGTCCCATATTTTCTTTTGTACATTAATGACATGTAAAGTTTCTCAATTATTGCACTTTGTATTGCTTGCAGATGACACAAATATTTTCTGTTCTGGGGATAAATTAAAGAAACTACAGGAAGAGGTCAGTATAGAAATGAATAAGTTTAAAAGCTGGCCTAATGCAAATTAGTTGTCGTTGAATTTGAGAAACACCAAAATGATGTTTGGTAATTGTGGGATAAATTCATTCGTAACAATAAAAATACAGGGATCTATAATAGAAAGAGTGCATGAAATTAAATTCCTGGGCATAACTATCGATGACAAAATAAGTTGGAAATCACATATCAAACATATACAAACTAAAGTTTCAAGAAGCATCGCAATAATAAATAAGGCAAAAAAAGGTTTAAGATTATAAATCTAAATATATTCTATATTGCTCTTTAGTCTTACCATACTTACAATACTGTGTTGAGATTTGGGGTAACAATTACTAGACCTCACCAAAGCCGCTATCCAGTCAAAAAAGAGCAATACGAGTTATTCACAACATTGACTACAAGGAACACACAAACTTATTATTCCTTCTCAACTTCACAGACATTGTCAAATACCATACAGCTCAAATAATGTTCAAAGCTAAATGTAAAATATTAACTACGAATTTACAGAATTTTTTCAGCATCTATGTGTGGAGTAATAATGTAAGAGGGAAAAATTATTTCTATTATTCCCTTGGTGCGGCCAATGAGGAAGAGTTTTTGTGTCATTCAGCAGCATGAGACCATGGAACAGATTTCCTAAAGAGTTAAAAGAATGTCCAAACATAAAACTGCTTAAATTAAGGTATAAAGATATGATATTGAATAGGTACTGGGATGAAGGAATTATTGGGGATCAGTAGGTGGTATAAGGTGTACACTGTACAGGAAAATGGTGCTAGGGATGTTTTTTTGTACGGAGAGGAGTACTTGTGCGCATATATTTGTGTACATAAGAATTACATTTTGGTAAAGAATTTGTCTTATGTTTTTTAGGTGTTTAAGGATGTATGTCTGCTAAATAGCATGTAATCAGAAATAAGAAAAAGTGTATATGGTTGGGTAAAAAGTGTATTATTTTTTTGTAATTCATCATTAAGGTAAAAGGGTGGAACTCTATAAGTTATACTTCTTACTCCCTTTTGAGTGTTTGCCTTATGACATGTTTAAATGTCTGTCGTATGCATGTAAATTTGGGTGTATATACTGTAAGTATTCTTGGTTGACATTCTTATTGGGAATACTCAGAATAAACATAAACATCAGCTGTCTGACTTTTTAGGCAGACCTGTGAAGACGCTGTTGCAGTAATCAATCCGACCAAAGATAAACTAGATTTCCAGCCTGATCAGTAGTTTCTAGCTGGATTAACTGAAGCTGTGTGTTGACTGTTGGTCTTTCCTCTTTAGGTCCAAAAGTAATTACTTCTGTTTTGTTTCTATTCAGCTGGAGAAAGTTATGGCACATCCATCCATTGATTTGGTCAATGCATTGATTTAGGGTTTGAATGGGTTCAGAGTCACCTGGTGACATTGTAATGTAGAGCTGAGTATCATCTGCATAGTTATGGTAGCTAATTATTGGTTGTGGGTTAGGGTTATATTAAATAAGAGGGGCCCCAGAATGGAGCCCTGGGGCACCCCACATGTGATTTCTGTTTGTTCTGATGAAAAGTTTCCTATTGAAACATAGAAGTCCCTGTTCTTTAGGTAAGACTCGAACCAGCCAAGTACTGTACCAGAGAGTCCGACCCAGCTCTCCAGTCGTTCCAATAATATATCATGATCAACACTGAGGTCCAACAGAACCAGCACTGTGGTTCTACCACAGTCTGTATTTATGTGGATGTCATTGAATACTTTGACTAGGGCAGTCTCAGTGCTGTGGTTACCATGGAAACCAGACTGAAAAACATCAAAGCGGTTTGTCATTGTTATGAAGCTATTTAACTGCTGAAACAGCTTTTTCAATAATTTTACTGATGAATGGAAGATTAGAGATCGGCCTGTAGTTCTGCATTAACATGTTGTCCAGATTCTTCTTCTTTAGCAGTGGTTTAATAACTGCTGTTTTAAAAGCCTGAGGGAAGAGACCTGATAGGAAGGACGAGTTCACTATTTGAATCAGATCAGACACAATGACAGGGAAAACTTTCTGAAGAAAAACTGGGTACACATACACTTCCTTAGTATTTGGTGATATATATATATATATATATATATATATATATATATATATATATATATATATATATATATATATATATATATATATATATATATATATATATATTTATCACCTATAAACAATCAATACTTCTGTCCCTCACAGACCTGTTACTCCTTCTTTAAGAAGCTCTTCTGTCCTCCACTCGTTACCTGTATTAATGGCTCCTGACTGAACTGGTTATCTGTATAAAGACACCTGTCCACCTTCAGACAGTCAGACTCCAACCTCCACCATGGCCAAGACCAGAGATCTGTCCAAGGAGACCAGGGACAAGATTGTCCACCAGCACCAGACTGGGATGAGCCGATCTACAATAGGCAAGCAGCTTGGTGAAAAGAGATCAACTGTTGGAGCAATTATTAGAAAATGAATCAGTGATAATCTCCTTCTACCTGGGGCTCCATGCTAGATCTCACCTGTGAGATGCTGGCTTTCAAGGAAGGCAACGTTTTTTCGGTTCTGTTCGGCAGGGTGAACGACAGGATCGGTTGAATGTGTTCATGTAAAAATCAGCTCATCGTCCTGACTGACACCCCCATCACCACAGTGGACTCATTCCGCTTCCTGGGTACCACCATCACCCAGGACCTCTCTAGAGAACGGTGAGGAAACAACCCAGAACTACACGGGGGGAACTGGTCAATGACCTGAAGAGAGCTGGGACCACAGTAACAAAGGTTACTATAATAACACACTATGTCATCATGGAGTAAAATCCTGCAGCGCTCCAAAGGTCCCCCTGCTTAAGCCAGCACATGTCCAGGCCCGTCTGAAGTTTACCAGAGAGCATCTGGATGATCCAGAGGAGGATTGGGAGAATGTCATGTGATCAGATGAGACCAAAATAAATCTCTTTGGTATAAACGCCACTCGCCGTGTTTGGAGGGGGAAGAATGCTGAGTTACATCCTAAGAACACCATACCCACTGTGAAGCATGGGGGTGGAAGCATTATGCTGTGGAGCTGCTTATCTGCAAAGAGGACAGGACGTCTGATCCGTATGAAGGAATGGATGAATGGGACCATGTATGGTGAGATTATGGACTAAAACCTCCGTCCATCAGTGAGAGCATTGAAGATGAAACGTGGCTGGATCTTTCAGCATGACGATGATCCCAAACACAATGTCTAGGCAACGAAGGAGTGGCTACTTAAAAAGCACATCGCCTAGGCAACGAAGGACTGGCTACTTAAAAAGCATATCGCCTAGGCAACGAAGGAGTGGCTACGTAAAAACCATTTATGGTCCTGGAGCGGCCTAGCCGGTCTCCAGACCTCCATCCTACAGAGAATCTGTGGAGGGAGATGAACGTCCCAATGGAGGAATGGGCCAAAATACCAGCTAGTGTGTGACCAGGGCTTAATTTGACCTGGATCCTGCTGGAACTGGATCCAGAACCTGTTTTATTTTGAAATGGTGTGTTCCAGTAACTGTTTGCTAGGATCCGCGTTAACTCTGGGCTCCAGTTTGTTAAATTTACAGCGACATCAAAATGTCAAAAAGACTAAAGTCTAACCTTCATTTTTTACAAAAATGCTCCTGATTATTCAACTAAACAACCAAAAATTAAAGGATGTGATGACATTGGTGGGACTACCGGAGTAAGTGGGAGTGATTGCCAAGCTAACCACCAGGCTGTTGTACCAGTGGAGAAGCTCACAGCAGCCAGAAGAGGCGTCTGGGGTTTCACATATGGAGGAGGACAATAACGAAGAAGTGGAGATGAATTCAGAGTAGAAGAGGAAGGCTCTGTACCCCCACACCATCATGGAATATGGACACCTGCTCAGTTCAAGGCCAAGCAGACCAACTATCATTGGCTTATAATGGATAAATCAGGTTTACGTTGCTCTATATTTAAGGCAGTAAGGAGTTTAGGACCAGATTAGACTGGTGGAGGGAAACTGGGTAAATAATGGGCGTTGTGTTTAATAACTTCATCTGCCTCCGACAAAACAAGCAGCAATAAGCACTTTAAACATGACCAGGAGTCCCTAAAGAAAACCCTTTAGGACAGACTACAGTCAGAGCTCCGTCTGAACAAATAGCCACAAGTCGGATCGTTCAGACAGGAAATAAAGAGGCTAAACGCAACAGACCAGCGCGTGGAATTGAAACTGAAATAGGAGTTAAACAGACTTTATGCGTGTCGAGTGCTGCTTTATAATGTTGCATGTTCTAACATACAAAAACACATTTCATTAGAAATGAAAATCAAACTCTTTGAATTGTGTATCCTTATGCTGGATGAGTTTAAATAACGTTATAAGAACACAGCTACCAAATCTGGTCAAACCAAGTAACATATTATTTACTGAACTGGTTGAGTTAAATGATTTATCTTCTGAAGGCATAATGAGTTTATTATCCACACTGGATCACTTGCATTGAGTTTCTGTCTAAAACTGACCAGACTGTGATGGTGGATCGATGGTGTTATTTCCCCTCATAATCCTGCGTTCTCTGCTCAGCATAGAGACTTAAGATATGCTGTAAATGAGATCAGGACAGTTAATCAATTTAAAATACAGATGGATAAGCTATATTCTCTTTATAACACAACTAGAACCATATGGAACAGAGACTATCTAGTTTAGACGTACAATTATGCAAAATCCATCGGATATGAGACACGATGGGAGGTTTTCAGTTTTATGACAGTGGAAGCAGTTTGGAACAACTATCCAACACTTCATGGACATTTTAAGTTTTAATCAGAAGATATACTAAACTAGTAGTACGGTAAGAAAAGAGATTTATTAGGAACAAATTAAAAGCATAATCATCAAACTGTTAAACGTCCTCAAACTAAATCATTCAGTCAGAGCAAATGTTACTAATTTAATCTGTTTAATTTGTGTAAAGAAGGTAAATGTTGCCACAGAAATGAATCATAGAACATTAAACGGTTATTTGCAACATTTTTTATGTTTACAGCAGAGAAATAATTCAGAAGTGTGAAAGGAGCATTTAGTGACAGTCTGCTGGGGGGGTAAGGGGGGGCATCTTAAAATATAAAGGAAAAACTACTGATGTTAATAATGATTTTCTTTAACTTTGACAAGCAGTCAGTTATTTTTCTAAAACATTATTCATCATGAGTCACTGATGCACCTTCAGCACAGCACGATATACCGACCTGCTTGTGTTACTGTCTTATTTACAGATCAAGTCATAGAAAACTAATCTGTCTGTTTCATCACTTTCTCTCTTTCACTGCTTGATGGTTTTCCTCTTGCTGAACACGTTTATTAGGTTGTCTGGGTTCAGGTATCAGTGTTGGCCTCACTGAACTCTGGTCTCACATCACTATTTACGATTTTCTGCTAACGTTTGATTTACAAATTAAGCACTAATGAAGACCTACAGGTGACCTTTGACCTCTGTAATAGCCAACCATTACAAAGGATCGAAGTGAACTTTTGTTACTGACCAAATACTTATTTTCTGTATATATTAATAATTAAAAGAAAGTGTTCTGCTTCTCTATCATATATTATTGTTTATTTAGAATATTCTGTTAAACCAACTATAAATATTAAACTAGATCGACTCATCTGTCCTGTATCACAGCTACATGTAAAACGGTTACAGAAACACAAACTGCATGAAAATCAGTTTATTGTTTAGCGAGTTATGATTTAATAAACGCGCCGACACTTCATTGCGTCTGCTAAGTGGAGCGGGAATACCTGTCCAAGATGGCCGCCCCACGGCCACAATAAGTAGCAGTTGGTGCAGCGTCTACTGTTTTACTGACGGCTTCACTGTGAAGCAGATGAACGCAGAGGATCAGGATTGGTTAACATGATCATGTGACATCAGGCTGCATGTTTTAGATGATTCCTGCTCACCTGCAGGCTGAGGTCAGGTAACCATCTGGAGCAGAACCTGGAGGTTCTGGAGAACCATCAGGTACTGATCCAGTACAGATAAACAGCAGAACCTGCACCAGTAACAGACTGGTTTAAACCCACTACTAGAAGGTTCTGATGAACCAGAACCATTAATGAACTCGGGTCTGATCCAAACCTCCCATGTTCTGATCACAGGATCTCTGAGGGCTCCAGGTCGGGCCGGTTCTGATCCACTCATGGAGGTCCGGTTGGCTCCAGAACCAGAAGGTGGAGGAGGAACCTGGACAGGAACCTTCTGGGCTTCCAGATGTTGTGAAGCTTCTTCTCTGGACCAGAACCTTCTGGACCTGCTGCATGTAGGGAAGAGAAGCTGATTGGACAGAAATGTGATCATGTGATGACCCAGAAGAACAACGACTAGAACCAGAACCATCTGTAGTTTTATTATAAAAGCTGCAGTTTCTACTCAGACAGAACCAGGATCAGAACCACTGGGACGAAATAAAAACACCGAGGGGAGGGGTAACCATGGTAACAGTGAGGGGGCGGGGTCTACTGTTGGACAGTTTAACATCACACACACACACAAACACACACACAGCGCTCTCACACACTCTGAGGTTCTGGTGTGTGTTTCAGAGCGACCGGGTCGGTCAGGTGACCCGGGTTCTGGAGAACCATGCTGACCCAGTCCAGTCAACCTGGTCCAGTCGGTCAGGTGACCCGGGTTCTGGAGAACCATGGTGACCCGGTCCAGTCGGTCAGGTGACCCGGGTTCTGGAGAACCATGGTGGCCCGGTCACCATGGGGTCACCAGCAGGTGAAACCTTCAATGGTAAAGCAGGTGAACCGACTCGGATCAGAACCTTTAGCTGCTCTGAGTCAGAATATCGGACCTTGGTTCTCAAGGAGGTTCTACTCTCAGCTGATCTGGGTCGGCTCCAACCAGTGAGGCGACCAGAACCCAGTGAACCCAGTCTGGACCCCTGCAGGTTCTGGAGAACCTTCTCTGGACCAGTTACTGAGCTGCTGAGGAACGTATGGATCAGATCCTGTTTAAAGTTCTGGGTTCTGAATGAAGAATAACCAGAAAGTTCTGACTGGGTTTATAGCAGAAGCCAGAACCTTTCACCTCTTTAGACCCGGTCAGAACCTGAACTTGATCCAGTTTCCATGTAGAAACGATTCAGGTTGTAGATTTTTGCTCTTTCAGAACAAAATAAATAAAATCTGATTTAATCCCATAATTGATGAAAGAATAAAATCTTGTTTCTAAATCTGACTAAAGCGGTTCTGATGGACCCGTTCAGAAATAATAATAAAAAAACGTTTAACATAGAAAGTAATCCTGGCCCGGTTCTGCTCAGACGAAAGCAGACCCTGCTGGTCTTTCTAAGCTCACTGATTGGTTGACCTGACCATCAGTTGCCATGGTAACACACCTGGTCAACGTTTGGAACCGGATCAGAACCAATGATGCTGGTTCTGGACTGGTACCAATCCGATTCCTCCTGTCTGTTAGATGACGCCCCCTGCTGGTGGAGCTGAGGTATTACAGCCTCTCTGAACCCAACAGAACCGGATCCTGGGTCAGAACTGGTCCCAGAACCGCAGGTCCAACCCAGAGGCTGGTATCCTGGAGGACCAAAACCCGACCATCGGGTCAGGAACATAGCGGTTCTGGTACCAAAGAACCTTCATCCTCACCGCTCTGCATCAGAACAGTCTTGTTGGACCGGTTCTCCCCCGACCTTTGACCCCTCTGAAACACACAGCGACCTCCTCATCCTCTCTACTCGTCGTCTTCCTCCTCTTCATCGTCCTCCTCTCCCTCCTCATCCTCCTCTTCCTCGCCCCCCTGAGCCGAAGAGTCGGGGTTCCTGGCGAAGGTGCCGCCGCCGCGGTACGCCACCATGTCCTGCAGGTCAGAGGTCAGCGAAGGGGAGCAGGGCAGTTTTATTGGTATAGCAAAGTTTATCAACAAAGTAATTCAAGGAGGTTTACATGATTAGAGGATAGAATAAAAACAGCAATTAAACAAAAACATGATACATTAATCAATTACTCAAAGGCAGGTTAGTGTTACCCTAATTCTAAACAGAAACGTTTTTAGTTGTGATTTAAAAGAAGTTTGTTCCAGATTAGAGGAGCATAGAAACTGAAAGCTGCTTCTCCATGTTTGGTTCTGATTCTAGGGATGTTGAGTCGACTGGAATTAGAGGACCTGATTGGTCGGGGGGGGGGGGGGGGGGTTGCTATAGTAACAGTAGATCTTCATCATACTTTGGTGCTAAGCCATTCAATGATTTATAAACTAGTAAAAGTATGTAGAAGTCTATTCTCTGAGCTACAGGGAGCCAGTGTAAGGACTTTAGAACTGGGGTGATGTGCTCTACTTTCCTGGTTCTAGTGAGGAACACCAGCAGCAGCGTTCTGGATCAGCTGCAGCTGTCGGATTGACTTTTTAGGCAGACCTGTGAAGATGCTGTTGCAGTAATCAATCCGACTAAAGATAAACACATGGATGAGTTTTTCTAGGTCCTGTTGCGACATCAGTCCTTTAATCCTAGAAATGTTCTTCAGGTGATAGAAGGCTGACCTTGTTATTGACCTTTATGTGACCCTGGAGGTTCAGGTCTGAGTCCATCACTACACCTAGATTTCAGGCCTAATCAGTAGTTTCTAGCTGGATTAACTGAAACTGTGCGTTGACTGTTGATCTTTCCTCTTTAGGTCCAAAAGTAATTACTTCTGTTTTGTTTCTGTTCAGCTGGAGAAAGTTATGACACATCCATCCATTGATTTGCTCCATGCATTTACTGGATGGGTTCAAAGTCCCCTGGTGACATTGTAATGTAGAGCTGAGTATCATCTGCATAGTTATGGTAGCTAATCTTATTGGTTGTGGGTTATGGTTATCTACATGCTAGTGAGAGCATGTAGATATTAAATAAGAGGGACCCCGGGATGGAGCCCTGGGGCACCCCACATGTGATTTCTGTTCGTTCTGATGAAAGGTTTCCTATTGAAACATAGAAGTCCCTGTTCTGTAGGTAAGACTCGAACCAGCCAAGTCCTGTACCAGAGAACCAGCACTGTGGTTCTACCACAGTCTGTATTTATCCGGATGTCATTGAAAACTTTGACTAGGGCAGTCTCAGTGCTGTGGTTACCATGGAAACCAGACTGAAAAACATCAAAGCGGTTGGTCATTGTAATGAAGTTATTTAACTGCTGAATCAGCTTGTTAAATAATCTTACTGATGAATGGAAGATTAGAGATCGGCCTGTAGTTCTGCATTAACGTGTTGTCCAGATTTTTCTTCTTTAGAGTTCGGTATTAGAACCAGATCATGGTTCTGGTTCTTACCCGGTCGTACTTCTCCCTCAGCTTCTGGGCCTTCTCTTCGTATGGCAGCTTCTCTGATTGGCTCAGTTTGCTCCACATCTCCCCCAGCTTCTTGGCACAGTCTCCTATGGAGAGACCCGGGTACTGCTGCTTCACGCTGGGCCGGTACTCGCTGCAGAACACAAAGAACGCCGACCTGGGGGGACAGAACGGGTCGGTTCTGTTAAAGCTGGACGGACCCAACCAGAACCAGAGGTTCTGACCCTGCAGATACTCACGGCGGCCTCTTGGGGGCGTTGGGGTCTTTCCTCTTGCGGCCCCTTTTCCCGAAGCCTTTGGGGGGAACGTAGTCCCTCATCTCCCGGTTGTAGCGGACCTTGTCGGCCTTTGCCATGTCCTCGAAACGCTTCTTCTCACTGGGGGACAGAGCCTGGAGGACAGACAGGAGACATGGTTGGACCACAACCAGAACCTCTACTGGAGCCTGAACCAGAGTCATATCAGAGCATGGACATCTCAGTCGTGTTAAACATCAGAGAATCGTCAATGAATCATCCAGAACCTCATGACCTCCATCTGTCTGAGGGAAACATCCAGAAACTGCAGGAATCACACTGATTATTATGATTATCTGACCTTTGACCTCCAGTGGTTCTCATCCTTCAGAGACCAAACCAGACAGAGGAGGAAAACCTGCAGCAGCTTCCAGCCTCAGTCAGGATTTTACCTCCATTCCTGTAAGGTTAAAGGTCGCTGCAGCACAGATTTAATTACCCCCCCAGAGCTACATCATAGACCTACAACAGCTAGAAGAGCCTCTACTATAGTAACGGATCTCTGGAATTCAGCAGCTTCCATCTGACTGTAACTGTGACCTTTACCTCAGGAGACCTGGAGCTGATTTCTCCTATTAATAATAATAATGCTTGCATTTATATAGCGCTTTTCAAGACTCCCAAAGTGCTTTACAACTCCATTATTCATTTACTTTCACATTCACACACTGGTGGAAGCAGCTATGATTATAGCCACAGCTGCCCTGGGGCAGACTGACAGAAGCCAGGCTGCCATGTCGCGCCATCGGCCCCTCTGGCCAACACCAGTAGGCGGGTAGGGAAGTGTCTTGCCCAAGGACACAACGACATGTAGCAGGTGGAAGCTGGAATCGAACCCACAATTTCTGGGTTGCAGGCCGACAACTCTACCACTGAGCTACAGCCGGTTTTATTGAACCTGAACACATCGGATCTAAAGGACCAAGACAGGTTCTGGTCTGACCTTCCACCTCTCGGAGCATTTCTTGGAGAACTCTGCGAAGTTGACCGACTGCTCGGGGTTCTTCTTGCGATGTTCCTCTCGACACGTCTGGACGAAGAAGGCGTACGCCGACGTCTTCCCCTTCGGCTTGTTCACATCTTTACGCATCATGGTGGCGGCCTGAGGAAGAGGAGGAGGAAGGTTAGAGCGGACGGACCAGAACCAGGATCCATCACGGAGACGGACGTTCTGCTGCAGAATAAATTAAAGCTTTAATCACAGTAAATAAACTAATATCATCATGAGGAACAGATCATTAATAATAAATGTGTTACACTGAAATCAGTCCTGACTTTGTGTTTATATCTCAAAGGTTCTGTCTGCAATAAACTCACTAAAAACCTGATTTAGAT